>KN840501.1:0-44699 GCA_000832265.1 Phlebiopsis gigantea 11061_1 CR5-6
ACTACTCCTACGATGCGGGTCTCTACGGATCGGACATAGCCATGCCTTCGACGCGGTGAGTGTTACACCTTCGTGCCGACGCTGCGGACCTTTGTCGCCGAGCAGGATGCAGCACCACAACCTGTGTAAGAAGTGGAAATATGTATACTTATATACGAACAGACCAAAAGCAAAGGGAAGGAATGGGACTCTGAGTAGATGGGAGGGCTACACACAAGAAGTCAGGAATCAAAGACCAAAAGAACAACATACTTCCGGTACCAAATACAGCAGCATGACTCGAAAAATAAAGACGAAGCAATAAATGCAATCCTAGCAAGCAAGGATGAAGCACTTTTATGCCTCCTCACAGTCGATGGAGCCAGCACTCTGCGGCTAGCGAGGGGATCACACCCTGCGCCTGGTCAGCACCGCAGACACTGCGCCGACGAGGGCGAGCACGAGCCAGAGGCCCCACCTCTTTCCACCTGCCCGCGCCCCCGCTCGCGGCGGCATCGATACCTTCAGCATCCGCCGCAGGTTCTTGACCTTCATGTCCTGCACAAGCCAACGTCAGTACCGGCCAGCGCACACGCTGGGAGGGAGGACGTACCGTGTACGGCGGGTAGCGGCCCTTAAGCACGAGTGTGTCGACCCTACGCGGTTTGTTCAGCGGAGGGGCACGCGAGCGCAGGGAGAAGAAACGCGCACCATTTGGGGTTGTCGAGCGTGCCTCGCAGATGCGTGAACGTCTCGAAGCCGTACTTGCCCGTCAGGTACCCTCCGGCTGTGGCCATAAAATGCGTCGTCAGAAGTCATCTGTCAGCCACTCGGGACTTACAGCCGCTAGGTCCGACTCCGCCAAAGGGCATCCCAGTCGCTGGAGTGCGTAGTGAGACCTCCGTGCTCGGCGAATGAACAGAGGCGCCTACTGCCGACGTGGATCACGACCTCGTTCGCGATCGCAGCACCGCTCTGCGTGTTGTCGAACACCTTTGCCTTGAACGCCGCATCCTTTGTGAACACATAGAGCGACAGCGGCGTTTCTCTGCGCGTGGCTCAGCCGGTATTAGCGTGTACCGCGGCAACAGGCCCACCTGGAGTTGATCAGCTCGATCGCCTCATCGACGTCGCGGACGGGTATGATCGGGAGTAGTGGGCCGAAGATCTCACTACACGCAAGTCAGCTCCGAGCCAACACTGACGCAAGCGACTCACTCTTCCATCGTCGAGTCGTCAAACGACACGTCCCTGACCACGGTCGGTGCGACGAACCGCGTCTCGACGTCGACGGCCCCGCCGATCACGACCTTGCCTTTCGTCTCGTCGATGTACCGCTTGATCCGCGCCGCGTGCGCTTGCGACACGATGCGCGAGTACGAGTCCGACTTCGCGACGTCCTCAGCGTAAAACGACTTGTATCTGCACGCGCTTAGCATCGGAATCGGCACGCACGCTCGGGGAGCACGTACGCTTCTTGGAGCTCCTTGACGAACGCGTCCTGCGCCTCACGCGGGATGAGCACGTAGTCCGGCGCTGTACACACCTGGCCGGCGTTTGCGATCTTGCCCCACAAGATGCGACGCGCAGCGAGCGGGAGGTCGGCTGTCTTGGGGTCGATCACGACCGGGGACTTTCCTGTGCAAAGTGTAAGCAAGAATATAGCGCATATAGCCATCTATGGGATACCGACCTCCGAGCTACCGGCGGAGGTTTCAGATAAATACAGGACGGTGGTGTGGAAAGCGTACCTCTAGTGTCACCGGTGTGAGGAACTTTGCCGCTGCCATGCTGATAATCTTGGCAACGCGACCACCGCCTGGGGCATATTAGCAATCAAAACATCAAGTTACACATCCTCATACCAGTATACAAGACTAGTAGACCGACGTCAATTCGGCCCTTTTCGCAGTCTGCAGGTCACTTACTGTGGTCCCATTGTAGTTCGAGCAGCTATAGAGAAGTCGACATGTGAATACTGATAGTATCAAGACCAATGGGGAAGTATAACCTGTGTTACAACAGGTACGTCGCCATTGACGATGCGAACCATGTCTGGATCCAAGTATTGCGTTACAATGTCTGTCACTACCTGACATGTTGCAGGGCAGAGTTCGGATGGCTTCAACAGGACGCAACAGCCCGCAGCAATTGCGCTCGCCTATGATGCTAGAGTTAACTAATAGCCCCACAGCGGTCACCATGCGTACTCACGAGGTGTCCAAGCAACAGAAGGATAGGGAAGTTAAAAGGAGCGATGATGAGGACAACGCCCTTGGGCTCCTTCCGGATGCGAGGTCCCGAGGCAAACCAGTTGAAATCAAATCGTCTAGAAGCAAGGTAAGACAGAGGTTACGGTGGTCGTGGACGGCGTGTAGACGCGAATCTGGATGGGCGTACGTTTTCTCCGTCCTCGCCCACTTCTCAACGTTGTCATATGCATCCTTGGCCTCGCCGATACTTGGGTTGATGTCGAGGCTGCGCAGTGTCAGCGAGTAGAAGCGACCCGTCTGCACTGGACGAGACGTACAGGTCCGACTCGATAGGAGGCCGACCCAGGTCCTGCTGCAGCGCCTCTCCAAGACGCGTCGCGTTGTCCTTTTGCCCCCATGCAAGCTGAGCGAGCTGCTCCTTGCGGTATGCAACCGACTTGGTCTTGCCAGTTCGAAATGCTTGCCTGAGCTCGGCATGAATCTACAAAGGCGTCAGTCCTACACGAAAGCCCTGTATAGATTGCGTACCTTGGGAATGTCTTCGACAGGAGTGTATGCGAGCGGCGCCATGGTGATGATGAAAGACTAATAAACCTAGCGCTATTAGGCTTGATACTTATACGCCTTGTGCGTGCGAAGTTGGTATAAGGCGTGGCAGCAGGCAAGAGACAAGTCCAGAATTCATCACCGCCAAATCACAGAGACTTTAATTTGGAAATCACGGTTTTAAGCACTATGCGCGCCTTTCTCAGACGGTATCCCGTAATGTATATTTGGTCATCCCGACCACCTCGTCAGGCGCCTCGCTCACCGGCCACCATCGCTCAGTCCGTACATTTCTTGTCATTACGCTCATGCCCCAGTCACTACTTGCTATGAGGCTACTCAAGCTTGGCTCACCTCGGTTTGCCACCAACTGGCCCACAAGGCACTCGGGCCGACTGAATACCAAAATCGCCGCATCAGTGGGTCTTTGAAGCTTGAGGCATGAGTTTGAGCGGCCCAGTCAACCTTCCAGGCGATTCGAGTCAAAAGAGTTGGAGGGCAAGTCTAAATACTCTCCATCTTCGAAACGCTCTACGGCATGAAATATCCCGTGAGCATTGTGCATGGCGACGACTGTGAGAGCGAAGCAGTGTTCTCTTTCCTTTCTCGATTTATGTCACGCTCATGTTGCGCGCCCGAGGACTACCGTCGTTGTATCACCCGTCAACTTCAGGCTATTTTCGCGAACTTGGGATGCGCAGCTACACCGACATTCCACGGTATCTTATAGATGGCCTTTCTTGGAGTTCCACACCCACGGTGAAGCCAGTCACTTCGCGATGACACCATAGGACACCATCCGCCGCTTCAGTATCGCCATCCGCAACCCTTTCCGTTGGGTGAGGGGCATGATGGTTCACACACCATCTATCACCTGAGCCCCAGTAAAAAGGCAGTAAATGGCAGATGTTTGCATCCTACACCCTTCTCGCCAGCGACGACTACGAGATGGCCGAGTCGGAACCTCCGTCGAGATACCCGCCGTCGGAAGACGACAAGGAGGTGAAGGAGGCGCTCGAAGTCGGGGCTGTCAATACAGTCGAGGACGCCTCGCAGACTGGAACCTTCGCAGATGAGGATAACCCATTCTTCGTGCAGAATCTCGTATACTCCAAGGAAGAGGAAGCAAAGGTGATCCGCATCCTCGACACTCGTCTCTTCCCGTGGATCCTCCTAACCACATTCGTCCTCAACATGGACCGGACGAACAACTCCAACGCCATATCCGACAACCTTCCCGAAGACCTGGGATTCACCATCAATGGTGTGAACACCGCAACGGCGATCTATTCTGTACTATTCTCGATTGCCTGCCTCTCAGGCGCTGTGATCGCCAAGATGGCAGGGCCCGCGAGATGTAGGTACATTCACTCTCCTCCGCATCGGGTGATTAGCTGAACTTGCTGACCATAGGGATTCCTGTCCTCATGTTTTCCTGGGGTCTGGTGACATTAGCGCATGCTCTCATTTCCGACAATTCAGGATATATTGCAGGTGAGCTGCTCCAGTCTTACCGCTCGTAGTCATCGCTAATAACTTGCCTTCATAGTTCGCTCCTGTGAGTACGTCGAAACGCATTTATAATTTCCGTACTGAGCCCGACCTGCTCAGTCATCGCCCTCACTGAGGGTGGCGTCATCCCCGCGACTCTGGTTTACCTCGGCGGCTTCTACAAGAGCACAGAACTTGCAACACGCCTGGCATGGTTCTGGGGCGTGCAGGTGAGTCCGATCTCTCGTAATCATGAAACATGCGCTCAATGCCACAATAGAACATCGCCAGTGCAGTCAGCGGACTCATGGCTAGGTGTGTTCACCACAGATGAACCTCCACGCTCGCTCTAAACCGCTATCTTTCACTAGCGGGCTACTTCAGCTGCGCGGTGTCGGCGGGCTTTTTGGCTGGAAGTGGCTGTTCATCGTCGACGGCATCATCACACTCTTCGTCGCTGTCCTGACCTGGTACGTCCCCATTCTACTACTTTCCCGCACAGTAGTAGCTCAGCCTAGCTACAGGTTCTACCTTCCCCGCAATGCCGCCCGCACCAAAGGCGGCATACGCGGTTTCAAGCCATGGTTTGATGAACGACAAGTGCTCATTGCTGTAACACGCGTCGTGCGCGACGACCCCGCCAAGAAGCGATACGAGTATGTCATACTATCTCTGGAAGTGCGAGACGTGCTGACATGGTTGTATAGTTCGACTGTGACATGGACAGATGTAAAGGATAGCATAACCGACATCGGCCTGTGGGGGCACTGGGCGCAGGCATCTATAGGGTTGACACCTACAACCCCACTTGGGACATGTATGTTATACGATCCGACGCTCCGCGGTTGTTATTGACATGTAATCCCAGATCTACCTACTGTCATCAAGTCTTTTAACTTCAACGTCGTACGTAGACCGTCTTCGGTGCCATGCCTGAGGTACTGAATGTTTGCCACAGTTCGTCGCCAACGCTTTGACTGCACCTCCGTACATCCTCACGTGCATCTCATCCGTGGCGGTAATATGGCACTCTGATTACGCGAGGGAAAGAGGCTTCCACGGTGCATTCTCAGGTGAGTATATCTCTTCATTTCTGCACGGTACTGCTCTAACAAGTCGTCAGCTGGGTGGCAGCTCGTGGGATGGATCCTCCTACGCTCGCTTCCAGATGGGACGAGCAGAGGCGTCAAGTGAGTGCGCTCGGACAGCGCGCGAGCCACTACATTAACACTCTCCAGATATTTTGCCGCATGCGTCGTCCAGTCTTGGCCGTACTCGCACCCGCTGAACATTGCATGGATGTCGGAAAACACAGGCAGCGTGGGCAAGCGGACTATCGCCTCGGGAGCGGTCATCGGCTTCGCCAACATCTACGGGGGTGCGCCGCCAGACGTCATGTGCAATCGAAACGCATTCTGACGAGTGGTCCTTGCAGTGTGGGCGAGTCAGATCTACCAGGCCTCCGACAGCCCCAGTGAGTCGTCTAAATCGTCTTGTGGTCGAGGCGACGCTCATATACTGACGTTACCACCAGATTTCAAACGGGGTAACATAGTCAACATTGCATTTGCTGGGACGGCCACTATCCTCTGGCTCCTGCAGAAGACGTATTACAAGCGTCGCAACGCACAGAACGCGAGGGCGTGGGCGGCGATGTCAGATGCCGAGCGCGAGAGAGAAGAGCAGGAGGCGGAAAAGAAGGGAAACCGTAGCGTGACGTTCAAATTTACTACATGAGTGTGGATAGGTTTACACGCTGCATGTTTTGTCTCTCATACTACAACGTGTATACTATTTGGATTACAAGACGCCCCCACGTGTGGACTGTAGCTGCGGAGGATTCATGTAAGGCAGAGAGCGATACAATATCACCAGCCAAAATACGTGAGCGATTGATGCGTATGGTCCAGTGAATGAAAATGAGTAGTCGCGCTAACAGGTTATCCCTCACAAGAGTGAAGATTTCGGCCAACAAGTTCGATTTGAGTAACTAGCGAAGTGAATACTGTTTTAGAGTCCGTTGTAGTTTGCGGTAAATTATTCTTTATCGTCCGTTTATGAGCGCGATGTAGTCACGGTGCTTTACTCCGACCGATCGTCGACCTCAGTTAGGCTGATACGTCGTTTGTCGAGCCCATTCACAATGATGACTCCTGTACACGGAAGGTCCGGTCAGCCAGGGGTCTGTGACAACTCTATGGCGACAATACCTGTCATGATCGACGAGAATCCAAGCATCACTGCGCTAGCGGTGAGGACCTTGTCTCTTGCTGATGACACCCCTGTCAGCAGTGAAACCACCACAAATATGTTCAGTGGTACTCGGAACAGGGAGGACAGCTAGTGCAAGCATTAGGCACGAGCTATGTTCAGCTATGAGCTGGGCAAGCTTACCGTGGCTCGATGCTCATTGGAAATGAGCGTACCTCGCAGCATGCCTTGGACGGGATAATACATGCCCACACATGCCTCGAAGGCGCAGAACGCCCAGAAACGTATGTGCTCGTCGTGTTTGAACACGACGCTGACGGCGAAGGCCAGCGCACTCACGGCACACACCAGCGAGCTCAGCTTCGCGTGCAAAACGAGGGGTTCGTCTGGCGAGGCTGAGATTGAGCGAGATCGGTTAATGGAGACGATAGTGGTATAGAGAATCGAGCCGAGCATCATGGAAATCATGAAGCATGAGAAGATGAAACCGAGGGGCAAGGGGGTCGCAGATGACGCGGCTTCCTGGAGAGATGGTACCCAGAGGAAAACGAAAAGGTACATCGAGCCTTCGAAGCAAGTTTGAGTGAGACCGACCACCAAGAGGTGAGGATCTACGAAGCAAGGTCAGAACAAGTATCCGTAGCCTGAAAGTGACAATGTACGTGCCGTGACTGAGGATCTTGAAGGCCTCACCGAGACGTCTTAGTTGGAAGAAGCCACCGTCTCCGCCTGGCGAGGTATCTGGGCTCCCGTAGTTCTCGTTCCAGCTTGCATGAATGACTACGTATGCAAAGACGAGCAGCACTCCACTCGTGACGAATGGAGATGCAAAGGACTCGCTCGATGCTACGAGCTGGTTACTGAAGACGCCCGCCCCTGCGGCCACGAAGCCATTCAGAAGTGTAGCTCGACCTAGGATCGAGGATAGGTCTGACTGAGACAGTGAGAGGTTGTTCGACGAGGAGATGACCCATGATTCGAATGCAGAGAACAATATAGATGTCGAAATGCCACCGAGCACGCGACCAAATAGGAGGACTGGAAGGGCTGGGATGAGGATGCAGAGGCATGCGAGGGCATATGTGAAGCAAAATACTTGGCACAGTCTCTTGCGGCCACTATCAATCGAAGTTGAGCGGTCAGCTGGTCGCTCCTTCCATGCGAGTGGGTGAATTTAGGGACAGTGACTCACTAGTTATCCGCCCATGCACCTACTAACGGAGCGGTGATCCCGGCAGACATGAACCCAGTGACAAAGAATACTGCGACTATACGTTCAGGGTACGCATATTGTTCCTTGTATAATGAGTACACGTAAGGTCCTTGCAACCAATCTGCGCCTGCAGGGAGTGAGTCACTGGACGAGAGGATGCATCCCAAGGACCTCCTACCCATGACGATCCCATACACTATCAGATATTGCCTCATAAGCTTCCGTCGCGCAGATGCCGAATTGCGGAGAACATTGTTATCGCTGGGTGACGAGGCTTGAGAACGTCTTGAGAGAAGATTATCGAGCAACAGCCACAGTAGACATGTCGAGATGAGGATGACGAGCTGGAGTTCGTAAAAGGTGAGCATAAGGAGCGACGAGAGAGTCCGTCCGGCTGAGTCCTGGCTTAACCCTGTTGTGAAGCAGTATCAGAAGGCTCAAACGGGAATCAGTCAGGTAGTGAAGGTAGAAAGAAGAGAGTTGCATTCGGATCCGTGAATTTGAGACAGGCGCACCAAAGGTCCCCTCGGCACTCTCGCGTCGCAAAGGTATCGCCAGGGCTCAGACATCCACCCAGCCGCACACTGCCCAATCTGGATTTACATTTCACACGGTATACAGTGGCCACTATTTTCAACCTTTCCACCGGCCTTCGTGTCCTTCGTGTTTAGCATCATATCCGTCATAATGCAACGCGTGTGAGGTGGTGAATGACGATATTCGAAGAAGCGTCGGAACAAGTACTTACCTTGCTGAATTTACGCGTCTTCAAGTTGTGTCGACTCGGACTTGTTTCACCGAATCGGCTTGTACACACGAATTGATCTCGAGATGACACTTATATCTACAGCCAGGTCAAGAGCATATGGATAAATCGGCAAAGGTGTTCATAACTGAAACATGGCAAATTTTCGAAAGATGTATAACGCCACTACATGTTTGCATCGCAGACTGTGCAAGTTGAAGGCATGAAAGTACGTATACTTACTAGAGATGGGGAAGTCGCAGCTAAATCCTCCATTTGTGTCACTGTACACATATATAACGGAGATTCTCTAAATTCGTAATATTACATTCGAGTCTGCAAACCCCATCAAACCAGATAGCGGTCCACGGAACAACTCTTTGGAAGCGATACATAATATGGCAAGGTCGTATACTTCGTCACCGCATTTGCTTGATATGTCACAAACCCTGTGAGATTTCAGGACAAGCGCATATAGATGACACTCCCTTATTCTCATCCCAGAGTCTCAGTGGATTCCGCCCGAGGAGGCCCGGGCTTCATGCGTATGTCAATAAGGGGGACCCTAGGCTTCAACCTCCGAGCCACGGAGCTGGGTACTTTTCGCGACCATTGCGGCGTCGCGAACACGGCATCCCGGTTATTGGTGCGCGAGATATATACTTTCTCACCTTCTGACGCTTCCGCGCCTTTGAAGTTACTAGGGTTCATCCGAGCCAGCCTGTCGAGATCGAAATCAAGCTCGTTAACGTACTTGCTGGGCGGTCTACGAAGCAGGTGCCCCACGTCGTCGTCGGCGAGGTCCTCGTAGCCGTTGCCGTCCATCGCCCAGTCGAAGAGTTCGTCCGATGTCGGACAGAAGGAGAAGGGTAAGATGACGTCGGCCAAGTTCGGGCACCCCGCGGCGAGGTAGAAGAGGCCACCCAGAGAAAGCATGGCATCCGCCTTGTCACGGCCTTCGTGGGGAAAGATTTTGAGCACGCGGAGGTTTGGCCATGCGTTCGCGATCCGCGTTACGTCCGTGTTCCGTAGTTCGATGCCAGGCCCATTGATGATCTCTAGCTCCTCGAGATATCCGCAATGCGACAGAGGTTCGAGGTCCATCCAGTCTAAAGGTAGGTGGTTTGAGTTCATAGTGCTTTTCGGGAAGACGACCCTCAGGGCCTCCAGAGTCGGACAGCTGAGACCGATGAACCACAGGAAGGTGCTGAAGGATGTCTGTGTGGGAAGGTTGCGGAGAGTCAAGTCCAAGTGAGAGATGACTTCAGGGTCGTAGGAGGTCGTGAGGAGATGCTTCATCTGAGCCAAGGTCCCACACAGGGCGAGTTCCTCAATGGAGGACCGTCCGATGAAAGGGATGGGCGCTCTGAAGTGGCCACTGTTTGGATGATTGTCGTTGTCGTTGTCGAGAAGAGGTAGGGTGCTTTCTCCAAGACAACGAATAGAAAGTAGCGTGTACTGGTTCGTCATCGGCCTAAGTGACTCCACAAAATCTGCAGTCAGCATATCCACATGGAACTCCAGGTTGGCGATGGTCGACGAGAGCAAGAACTTGGTCACGGCGGGCTTGATCGCGTTCCAGAGCTTGGGGTCTTCGACGATGAGCCTCAACCGTGTCGGCCACTGGGTGATCACGTCCGCGGCTTTGCCGAACCAGTCGGAAACAATGTTGGAGTACGAGTTGGGTGGTATGCCCCGTGAGTGGAAGAGTAGCTCGAGGGTGCGCAACTTTGGAGAGGCGACAAACTTCCAGGCGTACCAATATGCCTCGGCATGCCACAGCTCCAGATGGAGGGTCTCGAGGTTAGGTAAATCGACGATATCGTTGCGGCCGCCAGGTAAGACAACGCTCAGAAAACTATTGAGCCCCGAGCTGAAGTAAAGGGTTTTGATGTAGCGGCCGTTGGTAGCGATCATCCGTGCAAGGTTCTCTTCTGCAATATAAAGCTCTACCATTTTCTGAACATAAACTTGTGATTAGCACGACGTTGTGAAACGACGCGGACAGCACTCACGTTGAAAGGTCGCTCTCCATTGATCATGATCTCGAGTTCTTTAAGGGAGACGTCGCGCCACAAGAGAGAAACTGCAGGATCACGCCATAGGCGAGATACCAGTGCTGCACAGTACAACGTGTGTGCGTCACTCGGGCCATCTCGCAATTGCTCCTCGCGCTCCTTTTTATGGGCCAGATCGTTGTGGTACCAAGAGATAGGGTTGAGGTTGCACAGGACCATGTTCACCAGTTCGAGACTGGTGCCGACGCGGTGAGCGGGAGAGTGGAGATCCATGATGAACGTAGAGCAAAGTCAAGAGGGGGCCAGAGAACGAAAGTCGCTGCCACCTATATATACGTGCGAGATCGAAGTGGCCACAGGATACCACATCAAGGGAGCAGCTGCTCCATTCCATTGTGTTGAAACACGGTTAACAACGCTTTGAACAGCTTATTTGTCAATATTGTCCGCGGTGGCCGTCTCGGTGGCCTCAGTGACCCGAATTGATGTTTCGGCCACATCACCAACTTGAGTGCCATGTTTTATAGAGCAGACAGAGGAATGCGTACTGACTATAGTGACAAATATTCACGTCGGCCTCCACATATTCGGTGTAGAGTCTGTAGACAAGTCACAACATGTGTTGCAAGCGTGATCGGGGCTCGGGACCCGAGTCTCGGGATTCCCGGACCGTTCCTCCCACTTCGGCGCTCCGTACACAATTATCACCAAGAATTTCCAGTGAATTACCACTCAATCTTTCTCACTAAACCACCGTCACTCAAGAAAGTTGTCAAATCCATACATCTAAACAATTCATAAGTGTGTATACCTCCGTAAAATGTGTTAGCTGCGTTGTGCAGAGGCCGCACCTCCAGGTATGGTCAAGGCCCAACCTACATAACCAGGCGGAACGACGATGCACATGCGCAATAGTAGATCGATAACACCCACACGGCGAGCCGGACCGCTACTGAGAGTAGTATAAGAAGTGTAGTGCCCATGGGGAAGAAGCTTACAATCCCAGGATCTCCCCCTTACACATCTAGCCATGGCCGACCAACCTAAGATTACGCTCAACAACGGCGTCGAGATTCCCGCACTCGGACTGGGTAAGTCATGTCACCACATTCTCTGTTTGTGCGATGGACTTAGTGACTGGTTGAGGGACCTGGCAGTCAAAGCCCGAGGAGGTAGTGCACGCTGTCGAGTACGCGCTGAAAGAGGCTGGATACAGGCACATCGACTGCGCATGGTACGTGCTTTCGGTAAAGTTCATACAGACAATTGGATGCTAACTGGGGACTGCGTAGGGCATACGGAAATGAGAAGGAAGTAGGAGAGGGTATCCGACGCTCTGGAGTCCCTCGCGGGGAAATCTTCGTACGTCCCGCGTGCAAACCCTTGAACATGGTGAGTTGAGACCAATCTATATCACACAATAGGTCACTAGCAAGCTCTGGAGCACTCGTCACCACGACGTCGAGGGATCCCTCGACGAGTCTCTCGCGAACCTTGGCCTCGACTATCTTGACTGTACGTCATCTCATTTTCGCACCGCCGGCAGTCTCTCACACATTATTTGTAGTGTACCTTGTGCACTGGCCGGTCCATCTTAACCCGAATGGAAATCACCCGAACTTCCCCACTCTCCCTGACGGTAGCCGTGATATTGTCAAAGACTGGCCCATCAGCAAGACCTGGGAGCAGATGGAGGCTGTCCTGAAAAAAGGTAGGTATCGCAAATAATGACTGCATGTGCTGTCCCTAATCAACTGGGATCATAGGCAAAGTTCGCTCGATCGGCGTATCTAACTGCTCCGAGAAGATTTTGGAGCAACTACTTCCCCACGCTTCTGTCGTCCCTGCGGTCAACCAGCTCGAGATCCACTTGTACAACCCCCAACATGAGCTCATAGAATACCTCAAGGCAAGGGGAATCGTCCCACAGGCCTACTCTCCTCTCGGCTCGACGGGCTCCCCCTTGCTTCAAGACGAGACTGCGACAGCGATTGCACACAAGCACGGTCTCCAGACTTCTGACGTTCTACTTGGATACCTTGGTTAGATGCTCCTTCCTGATTTGATTTACGGATCTTGACCTCAGTGGGATCGTAGTGGCCAAGGGTTACGTCGTGCTCCCCAAGTCTGTAACTCCGGCTCGCATTGCGTCGAATTTCACCGGCGCGCTCGCGGCTGCAAAGGCGTTCACAAAGGAGGACATTGAGAAACTGGACGGTGTTGCGGCATCCGGCAAGCAGAAGCGGTGCGTTTCTTGGCGTCTTATGCATATCCTTCCCTCTATGCTCATTTTTCTACTCGCATGTCTACAGCCTGATCACGCCGCCGTGGGGTAAGTTCATCACAGTATGCTACTCCCTCGATCACGTCACTAATCAGCGTCTTGTTTTAGGTGTCGACCTTGGGTTCAGGAATTGGCCTGGCCAAAACCCACTGCAACTTTAGATGAGGTTACGGAAGGACGCGTGGTGCCACCTGTAATATTAGGATATTGAATATATATATGGCATGAACCTGCGAGAGTTCCGTGCACGCCCGTCCCTCCCGCTACCTCAAGTGGTACAGGACGGCTGCGCCCTGAGCGCTGAGCAGTGGTTTCTACGATATGTACGGCAAATGTCGCTTTCATACAGTCTGTGGACTCTACATCGACTGTATTGGACGTTTTGGGGCGGGATTTTTTGGCGCTAGAAGGCGAAGATGAACGGGCGATGTCAAGCACAGGATGGTAGAGGAAAACCTAGACGTCAAAGAAATGCACGATCCGGCCTGCAATTGGATATGAATTTTCAATGGATTTTGCAGAGCGACGTACGGAGCCCGAAGCGATACATATATAAGTAATGTGAGCTTTCCGTAAACGCTCGAGGCAGGAAATATTGAGGCGAGGGTCGGGCGACTCCATTTGGAAAGCCTCGGGGTTACGTCATCAGGACAGCGCGCTGCCGCAGTGCAACTTTCCTCTCGATCCCATAAAACACCCGTTCAGCTCTTGTTTCCTCACGGCTTTGCCAGTTACCAGCTCGAAACTCTGACTCACTGTTGTAAAGTGAATATATCCGGAACTTATACAAATGAGGTGGCATGTCGAGCTGCTGATTTGAAGGCCTCAGCTAGCGACGAACTTCAGATGCCAGCTTGAGGGGACGAGTCGTACGCGCTTTAGGCAGACTTGTATATATCGCACAGGCTCTGTGGGTATTCATAGACTTCTTTGGATTAGCTTGTCGTGAGATGCTTCCACCGTCCTGAGAAGACGAAGCACGTGAGGTCGGGATGCGGCTGGCAAATGGCGGCGCTTCAGCCTCTCCCAGCAATATTGTTGTTCCACCAGTGTTCCACTGTCGCACCTTGTCCACGACTTTGAGCAGCAAGTAGTCAGCGTTTACTGACGTTCTTATTTTTTAGGACACAATATCCATGGGATCTATCATAGCCGCGAAACTCCCACAGGAACTCATCGACGAAGTCATCAGTCACCTCCGCGATAACAAAGACTGGCTATCCAGTTGCTCCCTCGTGAATCGAGCATGGTCGCCGTTTGCACGCAGACTCCTGTTTTGCAGCGTATACGTATCCCCAGCCAAGTTGCCAATGACTCCCCACGAACTTGAAGGCTGTCCTTCCATCGAGGTTCCAGACTGGAATGCAGTCCCTCGCCTGTTGGGCGATATAATGCCCCGCCTCATGATTTGGGCTACCGAGCTTCATATCAAAGGAACTACTACTAGTACGCCCACACGACGCACTATCGCAAACCTTAGTGACGAATCTAGGGATGCATCGGACGAGGACTCGGGCTATTCAGGTTGGCGGTCCCCAAACGACCGATGGTGCTACATCTTCCCCAGCGTCGATACTTTGTTCGCCATATCCCAAGTGTTGCCGAGGCTGCGACATATATACTTACGGGATCTCGCCGTAACGCCCGGCACACGCCATCCCAAACATCCTACCCCTCTCGATACACTCACCTTGAACAACGTGGGCGTCATGCTGCAGGGCAATGTTCTTTGGGAGCTCTTTCGATTGTTCAGCCCCATGCAAAGTGTCCTTCTCGATGTCTTTTGGAAACCCACCATGGACCGGACGGTACAAGAGTCACTCTCTGCCCCACCGCCCACTTCGTTCGTCGCGCATACATGGCGTCTGTGCGGGAGACCGAGCGTGGAATATATACTTGCACATCTTGCTTCCACGTCCTTCACCCACCATGCAAAGTCACTCGATGTCTCATTAAGAGACGAAATTGAGCTCCAAGCACTCATGCAGCTGATGAGGAAGAGCGCTTCCACGCTCACGCAACTCAAGATCGACATGCGTGAAGCCTTCTTCACGTTCGACCAAGACGTTTTGATGATTTGTGAGCAATTTTCCGGTCCGTCTTTACGTATGTCTGAGTAGGACCCAATGCAGCCGACATAGGCGATGTTTGGGATGAGGAGGTGGACTTCGCCGTATGCCCATCGCTCGAGAGCCTCGAGTTAGGAGTCCTAATGGGAACCACTCCACGCTCTGCTGAGACGCTTCACGACATCTCGCGTGCTCTGTCGACTCTCCCTCCCTCCATAAACCGACTTCGCTTAATCCTCGATTTCCCCTTCTTTGGACCCGACCTCTTGGGATTGCCTTGGATCGAGTTTGACATGCTTAGCAGCCTTCCGAATTTACATACGGTCGAATTCATCATTCTCAAGGAGAGCGGGGTACACCCCATTGATTTAGATGTACAGAACGATCTCTTGTCCTTCTTTCCTGATCACATACAAAGTCTAAGTAATGTCCTACAACTGCGCTTCGCAGATTAAATGTCCAAAATGTCTTTCGTACGCCACTATCCGCTTCATACGCTTTCTGAGGCCTAGTGAATTTTTTGATAATATCAGTCGATACACGATCCCTTCATAGCATGATGACTTACTGTGAGGTTTGTCTCGTTGTCGATATGTGAGGAGGTCTCCGTTCCGTATGCCTCCTGACCATGCTCGATTGACTCTTGGGCCTGGTGGTCAACAAAGCCCTCTAGCTGTGTGAAAACACTTCGCGGATGAGCCCCAGCTTGAAAGATAATACTTGAGTCATGACTAGAGCCATCGTGCTCATCGTTAATTGATAGACACCGTAGGTTAAGCATAAATCGTGAGACAAGGATTGGAGATAATCTACGCGTTGTAGTCAATATCCTGCTAAAGGCGCTTGACTCGATGACCGCAGGTGCTCACGTTTGAGCTATGAGTCCGACTATCCCGTACGCTGACAGATTCTAAGTGTGCAGGAATAAGCACATATGCTGAGAATATATTACACTCTGCTTACGGAATAGTTTATTGCAAGAACGGTGACATTCATGGCCAGATAAATGCTAAGAGAGAAATTGATGAGACTTGAGATACCAGTTTGACTGAAACTCAGGAACTAACATGAAATAACTTGCACCTATATCAAACGATTGAGACATGATGACTGTGCATTTGATGCATTATGTACATACCATTGTATAATAATAGACTGGCCACTGATATAGTAACTGAGTGCCTTCTAGCAATCCTATGTTGCCGGAAAGTCCCAACCGCTGTAAAAGTAATGTCGGCGATAGGACCTAATATGCCCAATGCTCGACAAATTAAGATAACTTGAAGATGTGACTCAGCCGAGTGCGCAGTAGGTGAAAGGTAATTCGACTAACCTAAATCTAGTTTCTGCTCTGAAACGGCCGTCATAGCATTGCACATGCCAAAGGGAGGTCCCCACCAGTAGATAAGCGTAGTTTTTGAGGCATCGTACTAATTTTCAAGATTTAGTGACTTCCATCTTTGCCGCTAAGATAAGAAGATTAACCATGTTCCCAGTGGTGACCGCCACAAAGTGAAGGATAAATATCAATGTGAAGACTGTCCTCTTGTTACCGGACCAGATCGCAGAAATCCGCAAAGATGTGAACACTGCATGATGAGTATCCATCAGTAGCTTGACGAGTCTAGAAGCAATAGAGTGAGGGCGCACGGGAAATCTGTAGATTGGCGACAAATCCGAACGTGTAGTGAAAAATTATCCACGTTTTACAGCTACTCAAAATTAGTGTTGGTAATAAAAAAACAGCTAAATGATCGACCTCTAGAATGGTTACGTATATGAGCTAGAGTATATATAGTCCTCGGCAATGCGACATACTGCGGGACTTCCATATAGTGCTGAGGCCGTAGCCATAACGATCGTGTTCCACCTCAGCGTTGCGAGTAGAATCGTTGCCATGCTCCATGGCCGAGACCCGTTAGCTTGTACCTCTTGGGAGAGGGTAATCACGTATTCGTAAATCGCTAAAGCTGTTCGCATATCTGTAAGTAAATGGCACTTGCTATTGCCAGAAGAAAATATGATGATGACTCAAAACGTTGACCGACCTGCCATAGCAACAGTAGCATACTTGAGGTCAGACCTATGAATGTGATTATTAGGGAATCAGAGAACTTGAAACATACGACGAAAAACATACACAGTATTGATCGCGGATACGATGGCATCCATGTCGGGGAACTAGTAGTCGTAGGGCGTATCTCGGAGCCTGCGAGCGATGAAGTTCATCGGGAATTCACATAACTTTTTATATACTATATCTTAGTAGAGTTTAATAGGGAATACAGCGCCACAATACGAAAGATCTTCATGTCTTCTTGGTAACTTGGAAGTGCGGAACCGTAAAAAAATCTGGTGGCGGTTTTAGCTATGCTGGGCAGAATTGAAGGTCTGAGCTATGACGAACCCACCACTGCACAGTTGGAAACATAGCATCGGATCCCACGGGAAACCGACATCCGGAGCAAATCCCGAGGCGGAGAGGAGCGCTAAGTCTGGGGAATGTGTGACAATCACGTCACCGCGTCTCTGTGACAGAGCGCGATGTGCGTGTCACGGGGTTCAATTGATCTCGCACCGCGTTCCACCACTTGCACAATCCCTAAAGTTTGAACGGGTATGCCGCTAATACGCATTGAGGTATGCGACTTCAAATCATACAGGTATGTCGTCTGTGTTGGAATCAATTTCCTCTGGATTAACTCATGACGCGCAGAGGCCACCAAACCATCGGCCCCTTCCATAACTTCACATCCGTTATAGGTCCAAATGGAGCGGGAAAGTCCAATCTTATGGACGCAATATCCTTTGTGCTTGGCGTGAAGAGTGCGCAGCTACGGAGTAGTCAACTCAAAGACCTGGTATACCGCGGTCGGCGACTTGCTCGTAATGGAGAGGAGCAAGGCTCCGAGGCCATGCAAGAGGATGAGGAAGAGGGCGAAGGGGAGGGTACAGCGAAGAAGGCTTGGGTACTTGCTGTGATCCAGGACCCTAACGGGAAAGAGTGGACCTTCCGAAGAACGTGAGCACTAGAAACATTTTACCTCGTGTCCTCGTCCGACTTTCTCGAAGAATCTCAACTACAGGAGCATCCGAGTATAAGCTCAACAACAAAGTCGTCACATATACTGCCTATAATAACCAGCTTATCTCTCTCAACATCCTGGTCAAGGCTAAGAACTTCCTCGTCTTTCAGGGAGACGTCGAAGCTGTGGCGTCTCAGTCACCAAAGGAACTCTCGCGGTTGATAGACCAGATTAGTGGGTCACTAGAATTGGCCGCAGAGTACGAGAAGGCAAAGGAGGAGCAGGAGAAGGCGACTGAAGCTGCGACCCACAACTTCACCAAACGCCGTGGTATTGCGGGTGAGATCAAGCAGTACAAGGAGCAGAAAGGGGAGGCCGAGCGGTTTGAGGCGTTGTGCCAGGAAAAGGTACGCATATACCTACTAAGCACAACTAAATCTCACATCCTCGCAGGATGATTTGATTCTGCATCGTTTCCTCTTTAAGCTCTACCACATTCAACAATCGCTCTCTTCTCACGCTGAAGACATCAGACGGCAGAACGAGACGTTGGCTGATCTTCGGGAGGACCAAACGGCAAATGAGAAAGAGTTGGAGAAGGCACGAGCTGAACAAGCCAAGGCACGCAGCGCACACATGCAGAAGGAGAAGCGTGTCAAGAAAGCCGAGAAGGCCGTTGAGAATAAAGTATGTTATCATAATGTGTTCGGGGGTATATCGCATCTAATGTCTCGCAGCGCCCTGAGCTCGTTCAAATCGACGCGCAGATTGCTCATTCCAAGCGAAAGAGAGACAATGCGCAGAAGATCATCGACCAGGTTGAGAAAGAGGCCGACAAACAACGTAACAAGCTCCAGACCCTTCGCAAGGATTTGGAGGTTGTCCAAGGTGCCGCAGATGCAGCCCAGGGTACGTCCGACGAACCAGCCGCTTTATCATAATGCTTACAACAAATACAGAGGCGCAACGCAGAGCCAGCCAAGGAAGTCTCGCACTTACAGATGAGAGACTTGAGGAGTATCGTAGACTGTACGTTTCCGAAGCACTCATATACCCTGTGAAATGCTCATCGCGTCGCATCAGAAAAGCTCAAGCAAGTGTCCTTGCCGTCGAAGAACGCCAGTCTCTTGAGACGCTGTCTCGTGACGAGAAAACGTCCTCGCGTGGTCTGGCCCAACTCAAGGACAAGATCGAGCAGCTCTCAGCGAAGAAGGCAAAGCTCGCTGAGGACGAGGATACGGCCAAGACACGTCGGACAGAGGTAGATCCCCTACTACTCGGACTGGCGGTCTAGGTTCATTGTGTGTTCTAGCTCGATGAGAAAGTGAAGGAGCTGAACGATCAGCTCAAGCGTGCCAAGACTGAGCTCGAAAATCAGCAGGCTGAAAGGACGAGAATAACGTCAGCTCTTGCCTAACGTTCTTATCATCGTCCGCTGAAACGTTCTTAGAAAACTCGAGCAAGAGATTAACGAGAAACTTATGAATGTCCATCAGCAGCTTCTCCAGGCTGGCGTCGATCAGAAAGAGTCTCAGCGCGAAACGAGATTAAAAGACACGTTGTCTAATCTCAAGCGAATATTCCCAGGTACAGCGTCATTTTATCATCATTCACTCGTGCTAAGATATATTCATATCCAGGCGTTCGGGGGCGAGTAGTCGACCTGTGTAGGCCCACACAGCGCAAGTATGAGACTGCGGTATCCACTGTCCTCGGAAGGAATGTAGATGCAGTTGTGGTCGACGAGGAGAAGACAGCCATCGACTGTATCGAGGTGAGTACATCAGCGTACCGTCTGCCAGACCCTTCTGATGATCGTGAACCCTAGTATATGCGCAATCAGCGTGCTGGACAAGCTACCTTCATTCCTCTCGATACCATCCAAGCGAAGCCCATCAACGACAAGTTCCGCTCGTTTGCCAAGGGAGCTCGGCTTGCGGTCGACGTGATTCAGTACGACCCAGCGGTCGAACGTGCCATTCACCATGCATGCGGAAATGCGCTGGTTTGCGACACTATTGACATCGCGAGGCATGTATGCTATGAGAAGGGCCAGGAGGTCAAGGGTGTGTCCATTTTCCATATATCAGTCATGGAGAGACTGAATGGGTGTAGCGGTGACACTCGAGGGTACTGTCATCCACAAGAGTGGGCTGATGACTGGTGGTCGCAGTTCTCATGGGAATGGGAAGAAGTGGGAAGAAAAAGACGTACAGGGCTTGCAGCGCCTCTGCGACAAGCTCATGGCCGATCTTCAAGAGCTTAACAAGACGAAGCCGCGCGGAAAAGCCGACGACAACTTGCTGGCCGAGATCACTCGTTTGGAGCCCGCATTGACAGTGGCTCGGGATGACTTGGTACGCTGTGTACAACTTGATTCTCCTGCGAATACCTTTACCTACCTACTATCATAGAGTGCATGCAAACTCCGCCTCAACGGTATCAAGGAGGAGATCAAGCATGTTGACCGCGAACTCAGACAGCAAGAGCCTCAGTTTCGACAAAGCCAAGCAGCATATGACACTCTCAGGGAACGCATCGACTCGCTCAAGTCCGCGATTGACGACGCAGAGGCCGGAGTCTTCGCAGAGTTCTGCGAGGAGATCGGCGTGGAAAGTATTCGAGAGTTCGAGGAGCGGCAGTTGAAGGCGGCCCAAGCAGAGAGTGCCGCCCGGCTGCAGTTCGACACTCAGATCGCTCGGTTGACTCATCAGTAAGTTGGTCAGATGCTTAGCACCGAGACAGTTATTCACTGTGCGGCACAGATCTCAGTTCGAGCAGGAGCAGTTCGAAGCAACAGAGGAGCGGCTAAGGACACTTCAAGCAACGATCACCACCGAAGGCGGTAACCTGCAGAGCCACGAGCAGGCCAAAGAGAGAATCGCTGAGGAGCTCGCAGAGCTGGATGACGCCATCAAGGAATTGCAAGAGGAGCTCAAAGAGTTGCAAGAAGACTACGACGAGAAGACTAAGGTCGTGGATCAGGCGAAGAAGAAAGCGTCCAAGTCTGCCAAAGCACTTGACCAAGTACTCAAGGAGATAGCTAGCAAGGCATGTCTTGTTAATATGTGCGCTCTATCTCAGGCTAATGCCGCTTGTTGCAGAACGATGAGATCGAGAAACTCGGTCTGGAGCGGTCGTCTCTCTATCGTAGATGTCGTCTTGAGGAAATCGAGCTCCCTTTGATCTCTGGAAATCTCAAAAACGTTCCGATGGAAGAGGTAAATTTCGAATCGTATTATTACGAACGTATCCGTCGCTGACAGATAAATTCTAGAATCTTCGCGACGAAGTTGCAATGGACGTGGATGAAGACGAGGAGGGCACTCAGAAAACCAAGCGTGTGCAAGACTATGGTATCGAAGTCGATTTTTCGCTTCTCGAAGATGATGAGCGCGAGGAGGTGTGTCTCTATTTTTTAAAATGCTGCGTGCAGGGACTCAGGAATTGAATTAGGATGGGTCTGCTGAAGCTCTAGCTGAGCTCGACGCATCCATCGCAAAGATTTCCGCAGACATTGAGAAAATGGCGCCTAACCTAAAAGCGATAGACAAGTGAGTCCCTCAGAGTATATGCGCACATAATTCTAAAACTATCCTTAGGTTGGATGACGTCGAGAATAAGCTACTTCAGACAGAGCGTGAAGCTGATCAAGCTCGTAAGGATTCCAAATCGGCTCGTGACGCTTTCAATGAGGTCAAGAAGCAGAGGTGAGCACCTGTATTACTGTGAAATGAGTCCCTTGGTGATTTTATTCTGTGTAGATGCGACCTGTTCTATAAAGCCTACAATCACATCGCTGAGTGTATCGACCAGGTTTATAAGGATCTGACCAAGGGTAAGGCAGCGCCGATGGGAGGTGTCGCTTATCTAAGTCTCGAGGATAACGAGGTAGGCCTTTAATTGCATGTTCAAACCACGTACTCAAATCCTCCGCAGGAGCCATATGTTGCTGGTATCAAGTATCATGCAATGCCACCCATGAAGCGCTTCCGCGACATGGAGCAACTATCCGGAGGCGAGAAGACTATCGCTGCGCTCGCCCTACTCTTCGCCATCCACAGCTACCAGCCGTCGCCTTTCTTCGTCCTCGACGAGGTCGACGCCGCGCTAGACAACACCAACGTCGCCAAGATCGCGAACTACATCCGATCCCACTCCTCTGAGTCGTTCCAGTTCATCGTCATCAGTCTCAAGAATTCGCTGTACGAGCGCAGCAACTCCTTGGTCGGGATATATCGCGACCAGGACGTCAATAGTTCAAGGACTCTGACGCTAGACGTGAGTGGAATTGGTGACGTTTGTCGACGTGCTCCACTGACCGATGGATGCTACACAGTTGACGCAGTACGACGATTAGGAATTCTTGATACCTCTGTTGTAGCATCCTGCGTATTTCTTTCTACGGATATTGCTCTCGCATCTTAACGAATGTCGAGGAAACAGGCCATAGAAGCCATGATTGAAAGGGCATATGTACTGTATGTAGCACTACTTATATAACAATAATAATGCAAAATGTAGAGTTGCAGGAAGTGATGGGAAGATGAGAGTGCGAAGAGAGAGGATTCCAGAGAGCGGTAGCACAAGATGCTGAGTGTCGAAGATAGTTTAAACTACGTCGTGTACCGGTACGTACAACGGAGAAAGACAAAGGCACGAGCGCATCACAGCGCCTCGCCAATGGTGCCAAAGTCGCTCGCACTGTCCTGTCGGCCGAACGTGCTGTGACTGGGCTCACGCACCAGGCGGGGAGGCAAGGTTTGAAGGATGTTGGTGGACACGGCGACGTCGGTGGACGGCAAGAGATTGGGTGGCACAGGGAAGTCAGAGAGGCCTGACATGCGGGAGGTATCGGTATTAGAAGTCATGTAGCTCGAACGAGCATTAGGCGAGACGGGTGTTAACAGTGTAGAGCGCTCGGAGATGACGCGTGGCTCGAGGTGCTCGAGGTATTCGCTGTTGCGTCGATCTTCGTCGGGAGCACCGTGGCCGACCAGCGACGGCTCAGTGGAAAAACGATGAGGGGTGTTAATGATCGGAGGGGTAGAGACGGCTTCTATAGAACCAACTCGGAGCGAATCTAATACACGTTTAGGAAGGTCTCAGCGCATATACTGTACACACCACTTACCATTCCGGACCTCATCGTTGAGGGGTGACAGCTCCAGGATGCTGGACGCTCTAGAAGACTCGACATCTTCCGGTATATTGGTAGTAGGGTCGACGAACGAGTGGTCGATAGGAAGACGAAGAGGGGAATCATATTGGCTTCTAGGACTGCTGTCAGAGGTTGAGGCGAAGCGGGCCATGACGACGTTCGGAGGGTCACTGTCCCGGAGCTCGCGGGGACGAGGTCCTCTAAGACTTCCATGCCGCCTCCCCCACATTTGCGGTTCCTCAGCAAGGTCGTCCTGGGACCCGTACTCGTGCCGAAGCTCCTCCAGGTCCTCACTGAGTTGGCGCGCCAAAGTTGAAAAGCCACTGCGAGTACTGCGGGAGCTGACGTCAAAGGGAATGCTGCCGCTCCGCGAGACGGGACCTGGATGATCGCTGACCGGATGGTGCCCTATCGACTCGGAGCTGTTGCTGTGTGAGGGCCTGTAGAAGAGATCTCTGAAGCGGTCCAGGTCTTCGGTGGTATCGATCGGTCGCGGCGACAGGGGTGGTGACGATTCATGCGACCTCAGACCAGGTGACGAGCTGGACGACGTCCCCAGCTTCGTACTGAACGACGCTCTAGACATACCCGACGCCCCAGAGATACCCGAAGCCGTGCGTCTGAACGCAGGCGGGATGATGTGCTCCATCGGCGACGACGCCACTGTATGATTGGACGCCATACCACGCGAATTCTGGTGGTTCGGACGTGGCCGTGAGTCAGTGTAGCCCGTGCCGCGGCTCGAGCCGGGCGTGTTGTAGATGCGAGCGACGTCCGCGACCGCTTCAGGTGAGAAGGGAGATGCCATTTCTGCTGTGCGAGCACGCCAGTCAACCCCCGTCTCGTGCTCATCACCGTGGTCGCTCGTACCGAGACCGCTGTCTATGCTCCCTCTCCGCATCGTACGCATCAGCGCATCGCCAAACGCTAACTCGCTCATTCGCTTTGTGTCCGCCGCGTATGGGTGGCCTGGTGAGAGGACGAGCGGTGCGTTGCTCCTGGGTGTGGGGTGGGTGACGACTGTCGGTGCCGGTACATTCGGCGAGTAGCGCTGAATATCTTCTGGCGCGACTTCCCGAATATGCCCAGGAGTGAGCTCTGCGTACATTGCAGCATTGGGAGGAATGAGGATGTTCTGCGGTCGATGATGGCTCGTCGATGCATACGGGTGTCCAGGTTGCGCATAAGGGTGCACTTGAACAGGCTGCCTGTTTCTATGGGCTTGCTCGTCAGCAATTCCGTTAGGATCGTTCACGAGTGCGGCCTCTGCCAGTCGAGCAGCAATCGGGAGAGTAGAGTAGCCATTCTGGGCATACGGGTGTGCCGGAAGCCGGACAGGCTCACGACCTTGATACTGACGTCGCAGATGGTCATCCGAGGAAGAGATAGCGAGACCGACGCCTTCCCCGGAGCCTGAAACACCGGAAGGCGCAGGCGACACTCCGTCGCGCCGACCTAAAGACGTCGGCGAGCCTATCACAACAAGGTTGCTGTGCTCAACTCTAACCTCTTGAATATCCTGGGCGCGTATCTGGTCCTCCAATCGGATAACTTTCGTCCCAGGGTTCTGCAACGCGCTTTCCATCACGTCGGGAGTTTCGTGCAATGGTGTAACGGTAGCCTTGTCTCCGTTGAGGCCACAGAAAGCGGCCGCGTTCGACGCAGTTGACACGACGAGCTTGAAGGCGGACTTCCCGAGCGACTGACTGCGGACGTGCCCATAGGAGCTCCCGCCGGGCGCGTCGTCTGACGACGACTTGTATGACACGGTGTTGCCGAGTGAGTTCGAGTGTTGGTGCGAGCGCGAGCGCGAACCAGTGCCTGTACGTGAGAATGGACGGTACGACGCGATCGACTGTAAGGTCCCATGGCCGGTGCCCGACTGTGTCTGTGTCTGCGAGTGGCTAGTCCGTGATATCGAAGCGCTGTGCACATGGATCGTCGGCGGACGGGTCTGACCTCCCAGCAATGTCCGTTCGGTAAGAGCTTCGAAGGCCTTTCGTTCCCCTGATCTGCTCCGTGGGCGTGGCCTGGACCGCGACGCGCCGATTGACCGTGACCGGGCGCGCGAGATGGTGTGAGCACGTTTGTCAAGGTATGATCGGCCGGCCTGCGCTTGCCACTGCCTGCGCTCCGCCTCGAGCTGCTTTCCATCTTCCAGAACTCTGTATGAATAGTCATAAGTCGCTCGAATGGTTGATCGTCAATCAAAAAGAAAGATGGCGCACCTCGCGAGGGATGGAACCGGGCTAGGAAGTGCAAGATCATCCCATGCCCAGCTCTTCGGCCGCAGAGGTCTAAGGTTCCGGCTCGTACTTCCCTCGGGCTGTGGCGGCGCCGAAGGTGCAGGTTTTGAACCTTCCGCCTTTGTCGGTGACGCCCTCAAGTTGCCCACGGACCTCGTCTTTACGAGCGCAGCATGCTGTGCCGCGGGACCCGGCCGCTGCTGGATGCTCGAATTCGGCTCGGAGGGCGCGCCAGGGAGGACAGGGCTCGGTGGCGGGCTGACGAGGCGCCCGCTGGGTTCGCCGTCGATGAGGCGCATCGCGAAGCGGGGCCGCGGGAAGATTAACGCATCGCACCATGTCTCTGCGGCAAGCCATCGCTGTTTTCCCTTCAGGTTCGGCGTCGAGATGCTTGCCTTGAGCAGCGAGTTGCGCGGCGACGGTTTCAGGTACGCAGGCACCTTCGGGCCGCGCGGGTCCAGCAAAGTTATGCGCGGCACGACGAGGCGGCCTTTACCTTTGTCAGCCGCAGGGGGTGCGCTGCGTGATTCGGTCGCCTCTGAGGTGGGAAATGGGTAGGCATAAGGATGTGATCGCAGAGAGCTGTCATGGTAGTCTGGTGACGGGCCCTTTTCTCTCCCAGGAGTAGCGATTAAGGTCGAATAGTATGAGTTGTAGTAGTCATCTTCATGCGACATCCTTCCCCGCGGGGCTTCTGTGATCGTAGTATTGGCACGAGCGCGCCCGGGCACGGCGCGGGCGGGTGCCGTGGGTAGAGGGGGCTCTACGACGGGTTGCGAACGGTCGCGCGCAAGGTTGTCCATGGATGACGACAGTCGGAGGCTCTTGCGCCGTCCAAAGGTGAAGATGCTGGCGAGACTTGTTCGATGAGAGCTTGGAGTCGAAGACTCGCGCTGCTGAGACGTCGATGGCGTAGGGTGCGAGGTGGCACGTTCGACGGGTGTTGGTGACTCACCCACGCCGCCAAGTTGCCCGAGATCCACGTACGACATGGTCGCCTGGCGGACAGGCGGGTTCGAGCGCAAATGCGAAGCGCGGGCCGCCCCCGTCGAGCGCGTCTGTCTCGATGCATTCGAGGTTACCCGGCTACGATGCCTGTCTTCTGCTGGTGCGCTTGCGGCATGCGAAGTACGAGTATCGCGCGCAGACGCGCCTTTGCTGCCTCCGTCCTCCTCCTCCGAGAGCAACTCGCTCAGCAGCTCGCCCCAGCTGTCACGGTTTTCCTCCTTGTAGCGTTTATTGGGCGGTGGTTCGTATGGCCCGTTGTAAGGAATGTACCATTCGTCTTCCGAGTCTTCAACCTCTTTTGACAGCGGCGACGAGAGCCCTGGTCTAGATGGACCAGCCCGGGAGGTGAACAGACCGAGACGAGACATGCGAGAAGGCGAGCCTGTCTGAACAGCCATTCATATGCCTGAGTAAAGGCGAAGGAGTGTGATTGATTATCAGGTAAATTTGAAGTCTCTGTGGAATTGTGGGTATCAACGTCAGAGAAAGGACGGCAGATGCATACATGACATTATACGCCACTGCGGGGGGAGATATGGAGGGAGGGGGGAGGAGGAGAGTAGGTTTCGACCTCGCATGTTGCCTCCAAAATTACCACGTGGCGCTTAGGCGTTGGTACCTTTTTTGGTGTTCGCCTTCACCTTGCCGGTGTTCCCACGCCTTCCCATCAAAAACCCGATGTTTGAGCACTGCTCTTCCTCATTCTCACATCACCACGAACTCAACATTCTGGAACAGATGCCGTGGCATTAAGGTCTGGTAACCTGCGCACAGGCTCTCGGGGGTTTGTTAGATCTGGCATATCTCGAGCTCTCTTGAGTTGCACCGCTACGATTTCCCATGTGTCGTCAGTCCTACCCGTGGACTAGCTGAAGAGGCACGCAGATCATTATATCGGTATATTTTCGCTTAGAGTGGTCTCAGCAACCAGAGCTCGCAGCAGAAGTAAAACGATGTGACCCGAATGTGACGCTGCACAGAAACAGTCCGGAAATCGAAGCAGCCATACGACAGGTGCACCATAAAAGCAGCTGGGGCATAGCGTCGGCGGGCACAATACTCTTTCTTCCTTCCCCCTCGTTGCTCGCACACGCGCACGATGTCCAACCTTTACACTCCGGGACTCGCCCTGTATTCCATCCCTCTAGTGTGGGCCACCGCATTTGTCCCAGCTGTCATCAGGGTCAAGGTGAGGTCGCCTTTCTGATGCCATTGCCCGCTTACACCCTCCGGGCGAAATAGACCCTCAAGGCGGCAAACGCCATTGGATATACAAAGTAGGTCCATCCGAAAGTACGGCGATATCGCTGAATCGAACCCACCTCGCCAGCGTCACGCCGCGAAGCAACGTGGCCCGTCTACAGGAGACCCAAAAAGTTGGCCAAGAATTCAAAGATCGTCTCGCGAGGCTCGGTGGAGCCCATGAGGTGCGTAACATTCAATTTGCCCCAATGATCCTGTGGCTGACAACACACACTACTTGGTATAGAACGGTATGGAGAACTTGCCTATATGGATTGGTGCGGTCGTAAGTGGCACTGGGTAGCCTCTTCAGCGGAACGCTCCCTCACGTGAATTCTTTCAATTTTAGCTCGCGGGATACTATGCAGGCGTCCCACACGAGACGTTGAACAAGTTCGCCGTTGGCTAGTAAGCATGACAGCGGCTTAGGAGATGCCATCCATATTCACTGCACTATGCACAGCGTTGGCCTTCGTGTTCTATACGACATCATTTATATCAACCAGAAGACAGAGACGCAAGGCAATATGCGGTATGCTACTGTACCAATTTCCTCCATCGAAGCATCTTTTGACGTATCTTGATAGTACCGTAGTGTTCTTCGCAGCGTTGAGTGAGTGCTCCGAGCCAAGGTTACAGCTATGCTGTGAGATATTTACCGCCGTCTGTACAGGCCTTCCCTTGACCCTCCTCATCAAATCTGGCAATAAGCTAGCCTTGGCTTAGAGGATTTCGGTGCATACATGCGCTGCAGTGGTGCTTTCACGCACGTGTATCAGTAAAGAAACCACAATGGCAACTTATCCTGTTCAGATAATCTTGATATCACCAGATATGCGCATCCTTCAGACGAGCCTTGGGTCAGCCATGAACATTTGGCGGACAGCAATTCAGATCGGGGTCAGGTTATGAATGTGCGCTCAATATCACTGACTTCGAGATTTGCTACGCGCCACGACCGCCGACAACTCTCAGAGGCCCCACCTCGTTACCCGACTTTAAAATCGCCGGTTTATGTGAGCCAATTGTTTTGCTGTCAGGCAGGTTGATCAGAACTCTCCTGGACGGGGTCAAGACGAGGTAGACCCTGTATGACCATCATGGAGATTGGATCGACTCTCACCTCCTAAATGCACAAGCGCGCAAGGCCAAAGCCCTAATTCTTGATGTTTACCTGCCATAATCCCTAGGCCGGTCTTTTCAGGATTTGTTTTTAGCAGCACATCCGGTTACAACTTGCTGTGGTCTTCTTGAGACAGCAAACGAACAGCGGGAATGGGGTTCAGTATTTACACACTTCTGCCCGGGTCCCGAGTACGACTCGAAGCAGAAAAGCCCATAATCTATATCTATGCGTCTATCTGTAATGGCCTTTAGTATGTGTTATTCTTTGGTACTGTTGCAGCTTGGAAATTAGTAAGTAGCCTACACAAGTACTACAATCTCCCGTTCCCATCGTTCCCATCGCGCTTACAACGTGTGAACGTCACTCAGCAGATCGCGCACCAATTAGCGGTACTCGTGCCAAGCGCAACCACGACGATCGGACGTCGTGGCACCAAAACGGCAACAAATCAGGACGCTGAGCCGGCACAGCTCGGAAAATCGAGGTAGACATGGTTGACAAGCACTCTATAAAGGCGCGGGGTGCGTAACGCCGGTGAGCACGACGCTTTTCTCCTCTTGCCCCTTCGCTGCTCGCCCACGCCCACGATGGTCGACCTCTACACCCCTGGACTCGCCCTGTACTCGATTCCCGTGGTATGGGCTACCGCATTCGTCCCGAACTTCATCAAGGTGCGCGTTTGCGCGCCGCCTCGCTGGGTTTACGTCTACTTACCGGGCGGTATAGTTCCTCAAGATGTCGAACTCTATTGGATACAAAAAGTAGGTTGCCCCGGGGCGCGCAGCTCAGAACACCTAGTAATCGACCTGTGCGTCTCGTCAGCGCCATGCCGCGAAGCAACATGGCCTCCCTCAAGGAGTCCCAGAAGGTCACCCAAGAATACAAAGACCATCTCGCGAAGCTGAATGGAGCGCATGAGGTGCGCATCCTCTGCATTGCCTCGAGCTTCATGTGGCTGATGACGCATTGCCTGGCATAGAACGGCATGGAGAATCTGTCTCTCTGGATTGGTGCGGTCGTAAGTGGCACCTTATGCAGGGCTCCTTTGCGTACGTGGGTCTCATATAAATTTAGCTTGCGGGATATTATGCGGGCCTCCCGCATGAGACGTTGAACAAATTCGCCGTTGGCTAGTAAGGACTCAAAACGAATAGGATGGTCTCTTCATTGATTGTCGCACTTCTCCATAGCGTCGGCCTTCGTATCCTGTACAACATCGTCTATGTTAAGCAGAGGACGGAGGCGCAAGCCAACATACGGTATGTGACAGATTGCACTACTCTAAGAATTGAGTGGAGCATGACGTGACGCGTCTTGCTAGCTCCGCCGTTTTCTTCACAGCATTGGGTAAGTTTCTTGCACACAGGCTGTACCTACCCTGCGCAGAACTTCACTAACTGATCATGAATATTTCAGGTCTTCCGCTGACCCTCCTCATCAAATCTGGGAACAAATTGGCCCTGGCTTAAACGATTTCTGGACGCCTGTGTGGCTCATCCCCCGGGACGATTTGCACAAATTAAATACTCTACTTTTCAATGAAATGAAGTTTCGATATACCTACGGGGTCCGGGCGTTCGAGTCTTGCCAATATTGTTCGCTTGTTACATAATTAGTGGTGGATCGGCTACTTGTTGCATGCAGTGTTTCGATGAACTCGTACAAGCTTTTCTATCCTAGGCTCCGATATGGTGGTGTTTTTGGCAAGCATCGACTCGGACATTGCGATTCACACCGTGGCGCCTGAATCATCGCATGGCTGCCAGCTAATCTCATCGACGTCAGCGTAGTTATAAAGGCGCCTATCAATGAGCAACGGAGGATGCCGCTAAATCACTACTTATTACGACCAGAACGTCGACTGTACGTCTACATGGTAACTAGTAGTTTGACCGTTCCTCGTCAAGTCATCCTCTTCGATGTCGATTTTCTCAACATTAATGTTGCAGAATACACCTGTTGATCGAGTTCCCAGCCGTGGTCACGACATGCAAACTCCCAATGCATCCCGGGCCATCACCTACTTCTCATATTGCAGGTCCCTTGATAAAAATATCGACCTACATGGCCGTCAAATATAATAGTGCAGAGAGACTGACCGCTATACGTGGGGAAAGTGGATCCCCATAACCGCATTCATGGAATTCCTCGAGCTGGTCATATCGAGTAAAGTAGAGCCCACGTTCGTATTCGTCCTATCGTTTTCTAAACTGCTCTTACTGAACCTTACTCGCGTGCACTGTACAGCACCTCCCATTTTAGCACTCATATTGAAGGCCGCCGCTTGCGCGGCTGTGGCCCTCTCGTCCTACGTAACGTCAGCCCACGAAGTTCACCCGCGATCATGGGTAGCCAAGCACCACATGTCAACTTCCTGCCATACGCTTATGAGTGGCGCTTCCCGAAAGGAATGCCAGATGTGCAGAGGAATCAAGACGTCGCTGCAGTATATGGCCGAGCGCACCAATACTTCCTGACCAAAGCAAGCTTGCTGAAGAGCGAGTTTGGTTGGCACGATGCAGTGAGCAGTGGCTTTATCGATGCGTCTTCTGCTATGAGGGTGCTCATCGTAAATTCAGGACGGGACAGAGAAATCTCTCCTGCGTGTTGAGACCGAGTTCGAGGACCATTACAGCATCGACAGTACGATCGTGAAAGCCGGGATCCACCTCCCGCGGTCGTTTGACGATCTCCAGGACGTGAATGCGCCCACCTATGGAACTGGAGCGTTCCCGACCCCCCGGTATATGAAAGTGCAGCGACCAGAAAAGGTAGCATCATGGTTGTGCTCAGTTGTTTACGTCCCTGGCTCACGGGACTTGCAGTCGTCCAGTGATCTCTATATCGCAGCTGTGCAGCCGCTCGCGGACGCCTTCTACATGATGCAGTGCATCGCACCTGGAATGTTCGTTTTGAAGTGTGTTGACGAGGACACCAACGTCGGCGACATGACGACGACAATCCGCACATTGCCCAGGCCGTCGTGGCTCGAAGAAAACGAAGATGCTTTGGTGGGTGTTTTCGGAGAAAAGGGGTTCGCGAGACTGCTGGAAGCCTCTCGTTCGTCCGTTGAAACCACCACGAACGCATATGCGTCGGACGACGAGCATGACTATCCTTGTGATGATGGTGATTATGATCGATGGGGAGACTACGACAGTGACCGCGAGAAAGATTATACTGCCTGTGACAAAGAATGCGGTTATTGCGGGAGATGCGACTATTGAATTGATGAACATGGTCATTCTTGGGCCGCCTTACCCTGTACATATTGGAAGCGCGTAGCACTATAAACCCAAGAAATTTGAACGCCAGCTAGAGTGCTTGTCAATAGTTTTGGTGGTGACATCGCGCGACACGGGGTCTAACTCGCAAGTCAGCCAATCCCGAGGCCGAGTTCGCCAGCTCATTGCGAACTAGTCTTGAACTAGTCAGAGGAGTGCAGTTTTGAGAAGCGTTCACTACTTCGTAATAAGTGTTTCGCCGCGATTACAGTACCTTGCGTGTATCGTTGATATGCCACGAGGACTATGTAAACGCCACGTGCGAAATTCGCTTCAAAACCCGTGATATTTCACTCCACAAACTCAAGTAGCAAGCTACCTATGTACACCGAACACAAAAACGAACAAGGGCAGACCGACGCGGACCATGCGCGCACGAGCGAAACCGCGGATATTCAACCGCGCATCAGATGCAATCAGTGGGAAAGAGAGGAAGAGGGCGACGCAGAGCGGGGGGTGCCGGGGCCAGTTTTTTCAGCCAGTGTTAAACAGGGGTAAGGTCGTACCCGCCGCGCCGCGCGAGGGTATGCAGAAGGGAACGACTCCGGCGGCCGGCGGGAGTCGTGAGGGAGCGGGACCATGGTGACAGACGAAGCGTGAGTCGAGAGCGGGACGATAGATGCACAGAGAGAGAGAGAGACGAGAGGCCGGAGGCTCGCCCCGGCGGGAGGAGAGGGAAGATACGGGGGGACGCGACGCTTAAAAGGCGCGTGAGCGCATCTGGTGGTGCGCACGGCCAAAGTGCTTGGAGCGCTTGGAGGAAGCGGGCGTGAACTTAAAGACGTTCATCGTCCAGGTGCCGCCGCAGTGCTCGCCGCTGTTGCCAGCGCAGGTCATGTAGCAGGCGGGGCCGGGGTTGAGAGGCTGTCCGAGGCCGTTCTCGAACTTGTCGCCGCCTAGTAAAAGGATAAGTTAGTAAAAAGCCAGGTGAAAAGACAGGTAACGTACAGTAGCACTCCTGGCCGAACTCAACGCCGGCCATGGTGAAGCCGAGGTTCTGGCATTCGCTCTGGCAGGTCTCCTGGGTCATGTGGCTGCTCGTGAACGAGTGACCAGTGAGTGCGCGTGGACCACCGTCAGAGAAGCAGCCAGTGGCCGCCCAAGTGCCAGCGGTGCTGTTCGAAGGAGGAGCGGGAGGCTGAGTGGGCTGTACGGCCCAGGTAGACGTGGTGGAGTGAGCGATGAGGACCTGGGACACGCTGCTCGCAGCAACTACAGAGGCGGACGACGCCGAGGCCGAAGCAGAGGAGGTCGGGATGGAAAAAATGGGCGACGACACGGACGCCACGGAGGATGACGAAACGACAGCAGAGCTAGATACCTGAGCAACCGACGATGAACCAGCGGAGGCAACGGAGCTCGAGGCCTGGACGACCGCCGATGAAATCACGGAGGCAGCGGAGCTAGAGGCCTGGACAACCGACGACGAAACAACGGACGCCGCAGCGGAGCTGGAGGCGACGGCGGTCGACGACGGAGGTGCGCTGCTGGGGGTCACAGACGCAGCACCGGCCTTGAGTAGCTCGAGGCGCTGCGGGCCACCACACTTTTCGTAAAGAGCTACGGACGACGATCCCATCAGCCTCAGGCACGACAAGGAAAATAAAAGATGATCTCACAGTTGCCCGCGCAGTCGGATGTGCATTCGTACCAGTTGACGGGGTTGCCAGTGGCACCGTTCGAGAACGAGTTGCCGCAGTAGCATTCCTGTGCGCGAGAAGCTTATCAGCAAAACGTCCGGGGGAGGCACAGATGGAGAAAGCTAGACGCACGTCGCCGAACTCGATGCCCGCGTACGTGAAACCCTTGCTCGCGCAGAAGCCCGCGCAGACGTTCGCGGTCATGTTCGGCGAGGTCGTCGACGCGCCGGTGAGAGCGCGGCCGTTCGTGCCCTCCGCGATGCAGCCGAGGTCGCCCCAGCCGGGCGTGAGCGGGGCGGCGGCGTTGGCGAAGCCGGGAGTCACCAGGCCGTTGCACGACGCGGCGGTGGAGAAGTCGGTGCGGACGGGGTTGCAGCCGGGGAGCGCGGGGATGGGTGCGCTGTAGCCGACGGCCTCGTTGACGATCTGCGAGTCGAGCGTGCAGGCGCCGGCCTCGTCCTGGTTGATGTACGGCGCGAGGACCTGGCACAGGGTGATGTCGCCGTTCATGTTGTGGCAGTTGTCGACGGCGTCCTGGAGAATACTGGCGTCCCAGCCCATCATGAAGTCAGCGTGGTACGTCAGGCCGGTCGGGTCGCCGGTCGACAGGACGTAGGCGTCGGGACCCCAGTGGGGGTAGCCGCTAACCGGGATGAGCTGCTCGTAGAAGATAGCGACGGTGTGGACAGGGTGCGACTCCGGGCAGTGCCCACCGTTGTAGTTGTCAACCGGGTAAGCCATGTGCGACTTGTGGTCTGCGCTGTCGAGGTTAACACCATCCCAGCACTGAGGGAAGAAGACCTGGTAGCGGATGCCGTCCTGGCACTTGTTGATGTCGGGGAAGTTGATATCCTGGCGCTCAGCGTAAGCAGGGTCGTTGGAAACAGCGCCGCTATAGTCTGTGCAAGAGATGAATGGAGGGTCCAACAAAGAAAGGAAATGCAATGTACCGAGGCAGACAAAGCTGACGGCCTGGTCCGCAAAGTTGGACGCGTTGTAGCTGCTCCTGGTCGGGTTTCCGGCAACCATCTATCAAGTAATTAATTCGGGATGTGTTGAAGTATAGTAATCAAGGGACCTACCCTCAGTCCCTGGGGGAATGCATGGACCGTCTCACCGGTACCGTTACGGTCGAAGAAGTAGTAGATGTTGAAAGCCGGGGGCATAATCGAAAACTCGTGCGTGTTCTGGTCCTGGTAGAGAACAGGGGGCTATTTTCCTTGATTTAGAGGCGGGACAAAATAAATAAATTTAGGACTTACAGCCCAGTAGACAGACTTGTCAACAGTCTGGAAAGGCACGGACGTGCACTCGGCATCTCGAATGGAATCATAGTCTGAGTTCGCATTCAAGTTGTTGGCTCCCATGAACGCGTGAAGATGGGAGCTGACCTGTCATTGGCCAAGGTTCAGTATCACGGCGCGCTTGCGAGAGGGAAATTCGATGTCACTTACAACGCCCTGGTTGACAATGGGGTCAAGCCGCTCGTACGCGATAGGCTTGAGACCGCCCATGATAAAGTGGCTACTGGCACTCGCGAGAGGCACCGCGACGAGAGCCCAAGCGGCTGAAAGCTTCGAAAGGACCATGCTTGGGTCGTGAACCGAAGAAAATCAAGTGAGAGACAGTGAGCAGGATTCAAGGAAAGACAGTGAGCGGTGAGGGACACCAGGGAGGCAGGCCGACGAGCGACCGTGAAAGAGAATAGAGAGGAGGAGAGGGGGAGGGAGGGGAGGGGAAGTGGTTGTGATCATTGTCCTTGAAGAGATGACGGTTTTATGGGGTCTCGGCGTCTGATAGTAGAGGAGGATGAACTCTGCCTTGTTTGACTTTGACAAGTGCTCCCGACCCGAGACGCAAGAGCGCCCCTGATGGTCGCCACAAGGACCAGCATCAGATCCGATCTCGATCACCCCAGGCACACCAGGTTTTACCTCTCCAGCCGAAACTTGAACATCCTCCGCGCAGCCTCGAAACCGCCCGACTCCCTCTGCATTTTCTGCTCAAACCATCGCCCCGACAGTATTATCTGCAGCGTCTCAAGCCCGAGTCTCTGCTCGACAGTACTCACACGGGTTGACAGCAAACACATGTCCGCACTCTTCGCCGCACAACTTTCCATGGGCACTCGGATCCCGTCTCTATGGTGATATCACCCGCTCTGAATGAAGTCCTCAACTGGCCTGTTTCGAAGATCAGTCTATTCTAACTTTGCGATCGGTGTATCCCATAATGAATTCTGTAACGGCAATTGCCTCTTTGGGGTTTGTACTTTCATCGTGGAACGTTGTTCGTTCAACTTCGTTGGGGATATCCAGATGGTGTTCCTGGCAATGCCGTTCGTGGGATTTCTTCTCTCAATGGGCCTGTGAGAAGTGCATATCTAGCTCGAAGCTACAATTGGCAGCCGCACAGCAAGGTTCATGCTCTCAATCTCTCCGCTGAACGCGCTCAAGTAGATGCTTTGAACCGTCGTCCATCACACATAGTTTACGTTCATTGACTTACATATTCCACATCTCTCAGGAGCTAGACCACGGCATCTAGGGGTATCCGAGACAACCAAATCTCTCGGGATGTCGTCACGCAGTCCCTAGCGCCAACGCCTCCTGCACACTCAGCCTGCCGTCGACGACCTGCCGCACAACGCCGAGCGCACGGCCAAAATCTTCGAACAACACATGCGGAATGCCCTCGCGGACGCAGTACGCGTGCAGATCGTTGTCCGCGCCGGGCTTCTTCTTGACGAACAGCACGTCGGCGTGGCGCGCGGCGGACATGTCTGAGTCGCCGTCTCGTCAGCCTACGTAAGAACATGCGCCGGTAGCGGGCATTACCTGACACCCCGTCGCCAAAGAAGAAAATTGTGGGCGGGCTCGGGAGCGCCCTGTACGGCAGGATGGCCTGGGACTTGTCGTGCCCGAAGCCGCTCGATGGGTGCCGGTACGTGATCTCCCATTTTCCGTCGGGCTGCACGACGGCGTCGTTGGCGACGATCTCGATGTTCTTGGACTCCTCTTCACCGATTAATTTCGAGAGGACGGCACGGATGAGGGGCGCCATGCCGCTGTGGAGGTGTGCAGTCGGACGAATGGGCAGGTATAATGAAACGAACCTCGAGATGATCACGACGGGGATGTCATTGGCCTTGCAAAAGTTGTAGAACTCTTCGAAGCCTGAGTCGAGAGATATATCTAGATGATATATCAATGAGATGGATGGCGCGAAGCCCGATAGGCGAGGTCGCGTTCACTTTGCTTCAAGACCTCCTTGCACTCTTCAAACGTATGTCCGTTCGCGACCACACTCTGCAGCATCCTGCGGAACTCATCTCTGATGCCCGATCGTCGCCATCAGCCCTGGCCACCCTAGGGAGCGCACACGCACCTGAAGGTCTCCCTGCCAGCAAGGATCTCGAGGTTCCCCTGCCGCCGCTTCTCCGCCCCGTACCCAAGCGTGTCGGTCATGACTGCATCACGCCGTGCGACGCGCCCACGCGATAGTGCCTTCAGCCCAGCAGATGCGTCGCGGCGCGAGAAGGATTACGCACAGTCATTCGAGTCGCGGTTCGTGATCGTGCCATCCCTGCATGTCGCAAAGGCCGCAGACACAATCAATCAACGTCGCGATCAGAGTTGCCAGGGGTAGTTCGTGCATCGAAAGAACACGAAGGCGAGAACGTGGCGAAGATTTGTATGGTGTATGTCGGCGGAGGGCGGCGACCGAGGGGAAGACACAGCATCGAGGCGGGTGCAGTGTCCAGTCAGCAAGCGGGCTCAAGCGGGGATATTGAACGAGAGGGAATACGCATTCGCAAGGACGAACCATGAAATGTACCAACCAGTCGGAGAGCACGACGAATTTCTTGTCGGTGTGCAGGGGTGGGTAAGGCATCGAGCTGAGGGGGGCCTCAGGCCCTGGCTCTGCGGCTTTTGACATCTTGCAGTATATGAGGGTATACTCTAGTTCGTCTATAGGTCTAGCAGACGTTGGAGGAGAGCCTGAACGTGGAGGTAGAAGGAGATGAGTGGACGCGTCGGATTTGGGAAGATCAAGATAAGTCGCGGAGGCGCGGTGCGGACACCATCATATCGCTGAGTTCCCATTTTCGAAACCGACCGTCGCGCATGTTTGCAAGATCCTCCATGAGTTTCGAGGTCGGTCTCCCTTGTGATCATTGTTTGGTAGCTGGTTGCAGTCTTTTGCAGTCTTGATGGTGCTAGCCCACGAAATTGGCCCCAGCCCAGATTCGGTGGATAGCCGGATTGGTCGCCATGCGCCATCATCTGGCAAAGTACGAGTTACTGCAGCGAGGGCTGCGCAATTTTCCCCCCTTGAAGGACAAAGGAATGAGTGGCACACTCGTTTTAATCTCCGCCTATTCCAAGTGGCCGAGGGCCCCCTCCGGGAATCAATCCGGTATAAAACGCTCCTCTCCACTTTCCTCCGTCTCTCCTCTTCCTCTTCCCATTCCCCCAACCACCATGCCTTTCCGTTACTCAGCGCACCGCGTCGGAAAATGCCCCGAACTAATCGACAGAATCATGCGCAGCTACAAACCCGTATCGAAGTTTCACCATGACCCTGATCATCAGAGGGAGCGGAAGGACCAGATGCATCGTGGCCAGTGCAGCGATGCGGATGCGCTGACCCGCATGGCCCGAGTGTGTAGCTCGTGGTTCTACTGTGCTATGCCCCTCCTCTGGCACGACGTTTCTAGCAAGGACCTTGAGGTTTATCTCACTACTGGCCGCTCCCTCGAGGTGAGTGCATGTGTGGAGGGCTATATTGTATATCCGGCTCACCCAATGTAGTTTCAGTTCGAAGCCTTTCAACAGCTTCAGCGACTCAGTGCTGGGGCAGGTCAATATATTCAAACACTCTATGTACAGGCCAACCAAGAGGACCAGTTAAAGTACTTCATTCCACAAGATCGTTTCAGGCTGGGATTCGACACCGTCAAGGACCTCCATCTCGAACTTTCTCACCCTCACTCCCTCGTCTGTGCTAGAGAGTTCCTTGACACCACCGCACTGAGCGTCTTGAACATCACCGTCCGTTCCTTCGATGAGAACCCACGGGGGTGGGCACTCCTACTACAGGAGTGGTTCACAGCGGCCTTCGACCGCATCGCACGGTCGCCGTCGACCTTCCGGCTCATTGTCGAGGACCCTTTCTTGTGGGCATGTATTGCACACGTCGTGGTTCCGCGACTGTGTAACATGCACGTCCTGAAGAAGCTCGAGTTCCACGTTAACATGTTGACCGCAGATATCGTGGAAATGCTTCAGCCCTTGGCACGCGAGGGAGTATTGGAGGCCATCTGCGCCGTCGGTGAATGCACTCGACCGATTTTAAACCCGGACAATTACGACATAGACGTCGACATGAACGAGAGCGACGACGATGAGTCTGCATATTCCCTCCAGCCCTACACGAACTGCTCTTGGACCCAACAGCTGTCTCTCTGCGGAACACTGGCGCAGGCTCAGGAACTCCTGACTCGACTCTACAACCCTGATTGCCTGCGCCACTTGGATCTCTTTCTTCTGAACCTGCCGACGCCCACCTCGCTCTACGAGTTCCTGCGGTTCATCGCCGGCTCATGCTCGAGAATTCAGGTATTGAAGATTTCTTTCCCCAAGGCCACTCTGGATATGCCCCACACTCTGAACTGGGTAGACCTCGAGGTCCTCATCGCCTGCGAGGACCTTGAAGAGCTGGTGCTCGTGAACAGCCCGGGCATCGAACTACGCAGCAGCGATGTGCTCAGGATCGAGGACGCGTGGCCCAAGTTGCGTGTACTCAAGCTCGTGCCCCACGCATCACGGTACCAGCCCGACGTCATGCCCTCCTTCGGCAGTCTTTACTATCTCGCCGAGCGCTGCCCCTCCCTGACCGAGCTGGTCCTCCCGTTCTCTGTGGAGCAGGCTGCCAAAGATCTCCTTGCAGCAGCCATGCGGCGCGACGGCCTCACCGCCGACGTCGTCGACCCTCCGCTGAACGCAGGGTGGACCCCGACTCTCGTGGACGCCTTCCAGGACGACGTCCCCGCGCTCATGCACATGACCCGAGAGTTCGACGCCGAGCTGCGGACGCTCGTCGAGATCTTTCCATTCTCCTTCTCCCGCGCCAGCGTGCAGGTCGGTACCGAGATATGCATCTGGCGCACCTCGGGGGCGACGGTCACTTTCACGCGCCCCAAGTGGTACAGGGACCCGATCCCGGTCGTGTACGCTGACACTGACTTGATGGACGAGTCGATGGCGTATTGCCCTTCGCCGATGGCCCCGTGATTGTTCGTGCCGAGTCTCGCTCCGGCCAGACAAATTCAGTTGCTCTTTGTAAGTGTACGTTGTTGAAATTGTGTGTAGTATATAAATTTCGAGGGCTGTAAAATAATACCCTGGGCGAACCATCAATACAATTGACCTTCGTTATTGGACAATGCGATCGACACAGCATCCTTTGCAATTTTCTTGTCATACTACATACCACTGGACACTGTTTCTGCAGCGTCTCCCAGATTTACCAGATACAGACTCGGAGTGACAGGAGCGGTGATGGGGATAGAATGTGCGCGACAATGGAATTCACGGCGTGAGTAATTCTCGGTAACGACATAATGTGGCCCAAGCACTCGTATGGCCACGTTAATCGAGATGTGTATTGTATTATGAGGCGATGTTGTCGTGGCATTGATGTGGCCTTGTGCCGGAGATGGATGTATGCGAGCGGCGGAGTGAGATTATCTAATCACATTGGCAGTACTTAAATACTTCCACTCTTGATACTTCTGTATTACTACCCCCCATTAGGCCTCAGGCCTCATCATCCCCGCTCTCAATATCGTCCACGATGCAAAACACGCAGAACGACATGCAGTACAACGTGCCGCACGGAGATCAGAACGATATTCGGCGCCCTGAGCAATTAGTGAGTACTCATTCCCTTTCGCCGTGGGCCACGCAGGCACGCCGTGCCCTTCGGCCCCACCTCCCCATCCAACTTGCCACATGGTCTACCCATCCTAGCGTTCATTTATTTGATTACACCCAACCTCCATGCTACATCTTCCATCACGCCACATATATCACGCACGGGCTAATCCATGGTTAATTCAGAGCCACTCTCCGATCCGCACCCAAGATGTCGGTCGAGAGCAACAGCTGCTCCGGTTGCCTGCGGGCACACCCGAAATTACCTTGCGCGCCGCTTGCCGAGATGATTCTGCGGCCTCGAGTGGCGATATTCATCGTTTTTGCGATTTCCGCTCAGCAGCCCTCGCTGGAAGACAAGATATGCTTTTACGACACTGGCGTGCTACAGGGATTAGTCACTGTGCGGCGGGTACGCGAAGCGCTACTTGACATAGCAAAGCGTTACAAGGAAAGCAAAAGCACCCAGCAAAGCCTGATTTTCTGCAATTCGTTTGCGCCGCCTGACTCGTCCATATTCCAGGGGGTACTGGAAAGCATACAGAGAGAGTTGGATCAGTTGGCATATCAACTGCGACAGGTTGCGACGCTGTTTGGTCTCTGGCAGGAGTTGAATGGTCAACCCGGTCGCCAAGCTGAGCCAAAGTAAATGTCGTATCTACCTAGCGAGATATTTGTCACTATCCGAGTCTCCTAGTCTTTCCCTCTCGCGCCCCATATTTTTACCTTCCTCGCATTTGAAACCATTCATGTACCGTGGGAAGAGACATGACCCAATTCAAGCACAGCTCATGATGACTATATTATATCCTCGTGCAAGTCGCTTTCTCCTGCGAGCTACGATCCTGCAGGTGGTGACCGCCGATGCGTCTGTCACAGAGTAGTTGGTGGTCTAGCAGTATATAGAACTTGAGGTATGCGCAAGGCAAGTCATTAGTACCGGGTCATTGCAACTGCGCGACAGGCGTGGTAGCGAACAGGGGCGCGCTTCTCGTGCCCGTTGTCGAACTTACATGACCAGATTCGGAAGCACCGTGGGTCATTTGATGACATCAAACACTGTGATTGGCTATTTCGCACAACAACAAGGTTTAACTTGGACAGAGGTCTACCCTCATGGAACGCAAAACGTCGATGGGGAGCGCCACCCGCAAGTATAACAGGCACGGACAGCGGAGAAGGGGCATCCTTTTTCTCTCTTCCCCCCCTTCCCCCCCTTTCTCGAGTTCGTGGTCGACTCGTAACTCTCGCCCCCCGCTCAGCAGCATCTCCGTAGCCACATACCTTCGTTTACATTCCCCTCGCACCTCTCTTTTTTCACAGTTCGAACATCATGGCTTTCACAAAGCTATGGCTCATGCTTGCTGCGCTGTCCGCCGCACAGCCTCTCGTCAGTGCGAGTAGTCACTTCATCATGGGTGGCCTCTCGCCCATCGCCTACGAACGGATCGACCCCATCGTCAACTTCGGAGAGGTAAAATCTCGCTCGTTCACGTTCGAAGCCGGATTTTGATCCATATTTTACACGATAGGTCAGTACGCACGTTCACGCCATCATCGGCGCGAACAACGCGAACCAGGACTCCGATTACAGCTCCATCCGCACCGCGAACTGCACGAACGTACCGTTTCAGAACGTCGACTTGAGCGTTTACTGGGCTGTGAGTGATTTTATTCTAGCAGTGTCCAGCTCGGAGGGCGTTCGTTGACGAAATCTTTAGCCTGGCGTGTACTACCAGGACCAGAATACGAAACAGTTCACGTTAATGCGTAAGTCTGCCCTCCCGGTGTCCGCTCGACTTACGATCAGCACGCTGACTTCGGTGTCTTAGCGTCCACGTTCAACATCTATTATTTCTTCGACCGCAATGGGCCTGGCGAGCAGGTAAACGCCTTCCCCCAGGGACTTAAGGTGGGAATTTGATGCACTAGATAAAAAAAGTGGTGTCATTGATCACACCACGGTTAACAGATGGTTGCTGGAAGTCCCGTACGCGACACATACAATGCCTCCAACTTTGCCGACCAGGCTGTCAGCTTCGTCTGCCTCGGTAGGTCGAGGGACTTTTTCTCAGCACTAACATTTTGATATTTACTGGCACCTCGCTTCATACCAGACTACAGCGGCGCAACTTCAAGCGATCCCGCGTATGCTGAGCGCCAGGACATTAACTTCCCCGACGTCAACAAATGCCAGGACGGCATCCGCTATCAGATCTTCTTCCCGCAGTGCTGGGATGGACAAAACCTTGACAGCGCAGACCACAAGTCGCACATGGCCTACCCAATCGACAATTACAACAGCGGTTCATGCCCCTCTTCGCACCCCAAGCACATGGTCGCAATCTTTTACGAGATGATAATCCCAGTCAGCGGGTATAACTATTGGGGCCAGGGCGCGTACTCCCTCGCGACGGGCGACCCGACGGGCCTCGGCTTCCACGCTGACTTCCTCATGGGTTGGGACAACGCGGTGCTCCAGGACGCGGTTGACAACTGCCACAACATGAACGGCGACATCAACGCATGCCAAGTTCTCGCACCATATATCAATCAGGACGTCGCCCATGCGTGTACACTCGATGTCCCTGTCGTAAACGAGAACGTCGGCCTCGACGGCTCTACGCTGAATGCACTGCCTGGCTGCAATCCCATCCGAACGAACTTTTCCGCACCGGCGTCCTGCCCTGGCACCCCAACACCCGCGTTCAGCCGGGCCGCCGCGAATATCGCATCTGGATGGTCCGACCTGGGCTGTATTTCCGAGGGCACCAGTGGCCGGGCACTCTCTGGCGCATCGACGACGTCACCGAACATGACGAGGAATCTTTGCACTGATTTCTGCGAGAGCGAGAGTTTCACTTTTGCTGGTGTCGAATTTGGTGATGTACGTCTGCATATAGACACCTTCTGTGATGCGCAAATTGACGACTTGGGTGACAGGAATGCTACTGTGGTAACTCGCTTGAGAATGGCGCCTCTGCCATGCTCGTTCCCTGGCAGGACTGCAATACCCCCTGCGCCGGCAATCGTAAGTGGTATCCCAAACTCTACCCATGAAACTACCTGACCGTATCGCTTCTAGCCCAGTACGAAAAGTGTGGAGGCCCACAGAGGCTTGAACTTCTTCATTCCGGCGCGCCAACAGCCCCATCTTCGAGTGCTCTGTCTCCTTCTTCGGCAGCCCCTATCTCTTCACCCGCATCGGTGCCTGTCTCCGAGTCATCTGCTGTCTCTTCCGCGACTCCTGTCTCTGACTCTTCCACGTCCTCCGCCGTCGCTCCCTCGATCTCCGCCAACGACACGACCCCAGATCTCACGAAGCGGTCGAAGCATTACGGCCGTCGGCGCCAGTATCATTCTGGATCCAAGCGCTTTTGAGCTCTCCACGCGACACTACTCATGACCCACCAGTGCTAGTCACTGTTCGCTTTCTTGCTCTCGTTTATCTGCAATCATTCCATGATGCCTGCCCCATTGCTGTCACAATGTAAACCTCCGAGGTGGCACGGTCCGCCGATGTATCAAGCGGTGGATTGCCGAGCGTGCTCGGTACTGGACTCTCCACCTCATCACTTTTCCCGTAGCTATATCGTACGCGCTAGAACCGTGCCATATCATTACGTTCCAATTCCCCATAGCAGGCTATGCAATTTACTTAGTAAATCGAAGTGCTGTGCTCTGACGTATTACCTTGCATGCTGAATGGACTACGAAAACTCCGATACATTATCTCGGCACACAGTGGAGCCCTATGAGAGCAGCCTCGACGGGGAGTCAACTGATATGCTGCTCAACACTGCGCGGACCCCGACGAGCACCGTGGGAACAAACTTGATGCAATCAAGCGCCACAAAGGCTAACCGCCATCACCAGGCCGGACTAGTGGTAGTTCGCGTCGCTGTCGCTCCACCTACCGCCGATTCCCACAAGAGACGATAGTTTCTTTTACGTACGAGTGTATTGTGAGTTAAGTCTGTGGCTGTCCGAAGATACTGCTATACAGGTCATGAACTTGAATGACTCCTAGGCACTGGCACAGTACTGTACGTTTTCGACCGTAGTGGATGTCACACATCACATCGATTCTGTGCGACTCCGCCAATAATGTGCTCTCGATTTATTGCGAGTTTGGCAAGCTGTCAGAAAATCATTTTCGGCGCTTCCATTTGGTAAGGCTGAAAAAGTACAGTATCATAAACCCAGTACAACTACATCATTCCCTGCCTTATAATATGTTGTCCTAGGGGAAGCACGCC
>KN840501.1:44828-129539 GCA_000832265.1 Phlebiopsis gigantea 11061_1 CR5-6
ACTTTGAGGTTAGGGTTTAAAAGCTAAGGTCACGTGAAAAGGGGGCAGCTCATAGCAAGATGTTACCCGATTCCACTACGTGGGAATCGGAATTCCACTACGTGGAAATCGGAATTCGGGTCCCGTCAAGGCTTGCTCTCATCCCACGTCGGTCATCCAGCGGATTACATTTTCAGTCCCTTTTTTCGTGAACATTTCGGCAGCGAATCTTCAATTATCCTCTAGGGGAAGAGGCTACGGCAACGTGTACACCCTCATCGTCAACGAAGCAGCCCGCGAAGTCAATCAGCGCTGCGCCGTCAACTTGGAGTACTATCCTCGCGAGCCTATTTTCCATCGAACGCGCCCATGTTCCACTTTGACATCGCTTCCGTTACCCTGTGGAATGAGGAACCTGCGGTCCTCGATTGCTCCACGAACCTTGCCCGACAGTGATGCGCCCAGATGGCGCGCAGCGAGGTCGTCGTTATAAGTAGGGACTCTCAGGGCGGAAGGTCACCAACTTTCTCCTTGCTCATTTTGCTCATCTTACTCATCTTACTCATTTTACTCACCAAATATGCTGCAATATTCCAAACAACTTATCCAAGGCGTGTATCGCATCCGGCTCGCCGCGGACACGGAGCCTGCGTACATGCAGTCAAACGTGAATGACCCGAAAAAGCCCTTCATTGAGCTTGGGGGATTCGACAAAGGTAGCGAGAAACAGAAGGTGCGTATTTGATATTCTCTACTACTGTATGTGCTGCTGAGCCCAGCGCCCTGTCGATAGTGGATCGTTACGCCTCTGGGAGACGACACGTACCACATCGTCAACGTATTCCAGAACTCCGGACTGAGGTTCGACGACTTTGATGGGAAGATGTCTCCGACCACGAAGCCTGGTTCCCTCTCGGCGCCATGGAAGATCAAAGTCGTTGGCTTTGGTTCTAAGCAGGGTCCCGTATGCCAGTACGTCTTTCACTTCGTTGTATGTGTGTATCATACTCAACCTTTGTTCAAGAATATTCGAGGACGGCACTAACGAAGTGATTGCGATCAGGGGTGATATAGTGAGTGCATTCAACATGATGCAAGATCGTTTCTTATGAATGTACTAGATCACCTCTCGAGAACTGGGGCCGACGGCAGTACGTCTAGATGTGACCTCGCCCCTTCATGTTGCTAAACTCTTGGCATGTACCAGGCAGGTCAGCAATGGGAGTTCCAACTCGCCTCCGCAACATCGCGAGAGAAGAGCTTCCATAGCAGCTTCTTCACACTAACAGTCGAGGATGCCAAGAAGGAAGAGTACGACATCATCGTTATCGGCTCGGGCATCGGCGCCGGTATCGTCGCTGGCGACTTATTCGACACCAACGCGACGCTCGGTGACAAGGCGAAGCGCATCCTCGTCATTGAGAAGGGCGGCCTCACCTTCCACTCGCATTGTCTCAATGCCGCGCGCCCTTCGGGGCTTAACCAGGACCGCGGACAGCAGAATGACACGTTTTTTTCTGAGTTCCGCGACAACTACACGTTCTCGAAGGACATGACGGACAAGGATCTCAAGGACTGGCGCGGCGGGCCGATGTACACGCTCGGCGGGCGCAGCGCCGCGTGGGGTCTCTTCATCCCGCGTATTCACGACACGAGCATGCGCCGCTACTTCCCCGAGTCCGTCTGCGAAGCACTACTTCACAAATACTACCGGGAGGCAGAGACGCTCATGGACCTGTCGCTGCCGACGACGGAGCCCGTGCACGAGGACCTCATGGAGCGCCTGAACATGGACAACGACCCAATGGTGCAGTGGCAGTGGGGCCGCATCGCGTCCGAGTTCAAGCCGACCAAGAACTTCGACTACGCCCAGGGCGCGTACAGCACGATCGACAAGCTCCTCGAGATCGCGATGAGCAAGCCGATCAAGAACGGGTTCGAGGAGGAGTACAGATACTTCAAGATGCTCCTCGATACCGAGGTGCGCTCGATCATCTGGGGCGGCTCGAAGGGCAAGAGCGCCGCCGGCGTCCGCGTCCGCACGCGAGACGGGTACGACGACGTGATCAAACTCAGTGCGGGCGGGCAGATCGTGCTCGGCGCCGGGACGGTGAATTCGGCCGCGATTCTGCTCCGGAGCAAAGTCGATCTCGAGGGCAATGGCGGGCTCCATGTCACGGACCACGACATCTTCTCCAAGTCCCTGCCGTTCTATTATCTGAACCCCGCTGACCGCGAGAGGGTTGGGGCGGTGAAGATCCAGACGTACGTCCAGAACGTCAGTCCACAGAACCCGCACGAGGTTATTCTTGCGAACACCTCCATCGATGCCTCTTCCTTCCTCCCACGCGGCGATGTCATGTATGACAGCTATCCCAAGTGGATTATGGCGTTCATTCGCAGTACGGAGCTTAACCCGAAGAACACGATTAAGCTTGTCGACGACGAACCCGTGGTTACGATCTTCCGAACGACTCCCTTTGACCAATCGCAGCCCGACCTCCAGTCCCTCCGCTCGATGACAGAGGACGTGATCAAGACGACGGAGGACGCGCTGAAGATCAAATTCATCCGCGACCCCGCAGACGAGCAGGGCGGGTACTTCCAGCCGCTCGAACTCGGCGGCGTCGCACACGAGCTGGGCACCGTGCCGATGAAGCAGAAAGACGCGAAGCAGCCCTTCTGCGTCGACGAGCACCTCAAGCTGGACGGCTACGAAGGCCTGTACGTGTGCGACCTCTCCGTATTCCCGTACTCGCCCGAGGTGAACCCGACGCTCACGCTCGCGGCGCTCGCGCTGCGTTTGAGCCGCGAGCAGCTCCTGCCCCGCACGGCCCTCTTCGACAACAGGGGCTCCATCGTCGACCTCGACAAGGACACCGTGTACGTCGTCAACCACGGCATGGCGTCGGTGCAGGTTTGGATCGCAAACCGCGCGGATGCGCTGCTCTCGGATGCGGACAAGGCGGTCGTGCTGCAGCCCGGCCAGTACCACTCGGTCATGCGGAAGCGGGGTGTCCCTGAGTCTGTGTACGTGTACAAGCTGCAGTACAACAGCACGGACAGCTTCGTGAAAGAGCCTGAGTTGAGGATTGCGCATCCTGGCAAGATGACGGCTATTGTAATCTAGAAAGAAGTAATTGTGAGTTTCTCAGCTATATCCTGCGCAAATCCCCCTTGATTTTTGGAGACATTTCAATAATGATCCATTGTATCATCACGAATAGGAATGCGCAAGTTCATTGTACACTACACTTGACAGATGACTCCAGTAATCTCGGACTGCAACAGAATTTTGGCCGTTACGATCGATGTTCGCCTCATCGACTGTTCCTTATCTAGGTGCACTGTTGTACCGCATATGTATAAACCCCCTCTCATCTTCCAGCCAATCCTCAATAGACAGCAGTTCTTCCTGACCTGACCCTGGCGTTGTAAGAAGCATGAGTCCACGCACACTACATGCTCTGTACAGATCCGATCATTTCTAGCTTGAAGTACCTGTGTCCCCAATTGTCTTGCATTGTGGCGTCGTGCCCTTGGTGATGAATTTCCTGGTTCAACATCCTCGCTTTGTGCATAGCCCTACATGACTTCGCATTTGGCAAGCTTGCTCTTGTGTTTCGCCTGGATTTCTGACGTTCGATTCTCAACGACCTTTCGCACTGATGTGTACCTTTGAAATTAGACACTGTTAGCGGACAAAAGCTCCGAGACGAGTCTGAGAGAAAGATGAAAGCCGTTTTCAAGTCCGGCTGAGGACATGCTCGAAAACTCGAATTTCATCTGCGATGCCCTTGACACGCAGATTCGACATCACGACCTTTCTAGGAGAGGACGCAGTATTGGACATCGACCTTATAAGTACACTGTATAAAAAGTGAACCGGTCCCGGCGCGTGGTCAAATCCTTTTCCACATGATGCCACCGGTGAGAGGGATGCGACGCACCGACTTTGGGTAAGGGACTATGACTCAACAGACGCATGCGAAGGGGGAGGTTGCATCGCGGATAGCATACACCTGTTTTGTATTGCAACGACAAGTCATGGGAGAAGAGAACAGGAAAACATGGGATAGACCGCCTGAACCACTCGCGCTCCGCGAAGGCACAAGAGGCCCTGCGCACTAGCCATACACAGACGCTACCAAAGCCGACCGCTCATGCAATGAGGGTGGAGGCAGTCGCGGAGTCGTACTTGAACGTTGGCGGGATCTGCTGCTTCGTCTTGTAGTAGCGAGCGAGACGGTGGATACGCGACTCGATGAGAATGAGGCGGAACTTGGAGTCCTTGTCCTTGCGGTTGACCTCCAAGTGCTTGCGGACGGCGACAGCCTTCTTGACAAGGTGCCACAGGTCCTCAGGGATTTGTGGGGCAAGACCTGACGCACAGTGCGTATTAAGTATCCACGACTTTTGTATCCTGCTTATGCTAGACGTATGAACGCACCCTGGGTCTTCAAGATACGGAGGATCTTGTTACCGGTGACGAAGCGCACCTGCGGGATACCGTGCGAGTCACGGAGGGTGACACCGATCTGAGAGGGCGTCAGACCCTTGCGGGCCAGCTTGGAGATGTGCTCGACAACATCCTCGGGGGTGGTCTTGAGCCACGAAGGAGGAGTGCGACGGTAGGGGAGGGCAGAGGACGCTATCCAATAAAGAACCTAAGAATTGGTGCATCGATGCAACCGAAGGACGGAAACATACAAATGCCCTTTCCGGGAGCGTGCATACGACCCATGTTGACTCTGCACGAATTAGCTCAAGATCATAGCCTCAGCAATGGCGGCGCTCACAGATTTTAGCGGAGGGGAGCGAGTCTTGAGGTGTTGTCGTCGTCGGTGCCGTTGGGCTCGTCGAGTAGCGCACCCACGTGCCAAATCGGGATTGTGGCTGGCGCGACTGTACAGTACCACATTTTGGCGCCCAGCCACTACACGCTTGGCTCTGTTTGGTTCACCACACGCCCGACCGACCTTCAAGACTTCGCCGCCGCCGCTGCCGTTGACGGAGACAGGCTCGCCCCTGACAAAAGGTCACCATATTGCATCTTCGACCGCTGCTGCTCGAAATTCTGACTCTATTCCGCCAATTTTGGGGTTACGTATCTTAGCATGAAGATCAACATCGCCAGTGAGTCTTGACGCTTGTAGGAGTGCGAGGACGATGTCTCAATTATGTACGACGGCCAGACCCCGCCACTGGGGCACAAAAGCTCGTCGATTTCGACCAGGAGAGGCAATAGTACGCAAACACGACATCTAGTGGGACGCGACCGACGACTTATGTATGTGCATGTTACAGCCGTATCTTCTACGACAAGAAGATCTCCCAGGAAATTGCTGCCGACCCTCTCGGCGATGAATTCAAGGGCTACGTCTTCCGCATCACTGGTGGCAATGACAAGCAGGGTTTCCCCATGAAGCAGGGTGTCCTTGTCCCCCACCGTGTCCGCCTCCTGCTCTCCGACGGCCACTCATGCTACCGCCCTCGTCGCACTGGTGAGCGCAAGCGCAAGTCCGTCCGTGGCTGCATCGTCGGTCCCGATATCGCGGTCCTCTCCGTCGTCATCGTCAAGCAGGGCGAGAACGAGATCCCCGGATTGACCGACACCGTCCTCCCCAAGCGTCTCGGCCCCAAGCGTGCGACTAAGATCCGCCGCTTCTTCAACCTCACGAAGGAGGACGACGTCAGGAAGTACGTTGTCAGGCGAGAGGTCGTCAGCTCCAAGAAGGAGAACGCCAAGCCTTACACCAAGGCGTGAGTAGCACATTTCCCAGAGAGGTTTTCACCCTAACAGCAATCCAGTCCCAAGATCCAGCGGTTGGTCACCCCCATCCGCCTCCAGCGCCGCCGTCACCTCCGCTCTCTCAAGCGCCGCAGGATCGAACGCCAGAAGGAGCAGAAGACCGAGTACGATGCCCTCCTCATCAAGCGTGTTGCCGAGAAGAAGGAGAAGGTTGCGTCGGCCAAGGCTGCGCACAAGAAGTATGTCCATCCCGCTGTTCACCGGGTGTGTCAGTGCCATCTAACGACGTTCGTAGGACCGCCTAAGTCTTCGGCGTACGTTATGTTGTGGCGATTGCTCTGTATGGTCTATAGTCATGCTGTTTCCTTCTATCTACTCGACGCTTTCGCAATCACTATGCACTGACTATGGAGTCGCGCAAGGTTCTGTCTATGCCTGTTCTATGCTGTGGGGTGCAAGTGATTATTGGGTCCAGTGCTGGAATGTAGCAATGGTCGCACGTGGCGTTAGTCGCACACTGCCGTCGGCTTGCCAAGCGGCGTCTCCAGTCTAAAAACTACTTACATAATTCGGAGTCAATTATGTGAGAGCTTTGCTTTATTCCTGGCTACCCTAGGTGACTTTTGTCGTGCGATGTGGTCCAAGTGCTCGTCGCCAAGAGAAGTTCAACATGTACTGCCTCTATAGATCGTGGCTTGACAGGGAGCGGCACGGGTTTTCGTGGCTTTCGTCCCACCGGCCAACAGCGTCCGTCTGCTAACCCACTACGCCCTCAGGGCTGTACTCTCCGTCTTTCCTAGAATTCTAACCATCCCCTGAGCAGGAACACTCCACAGCCCCACAGCGTCTAGAAAGTCTATATCTCAACACAAGACGGGGAAGGCCTAACGTACTAACTACCTCCAAGCCCCATTCGCCCCTAGCTCTCTCAGGCATTTTGATATGGTCTTCATACCCGGCATCTCACAAAGTATATACCCTCGCAAAGGTGGAGGTGGAGGCAGCAAGGGCGGCGGCAGCAGCGGTGGGGGCGGCGGTAGCAGTGGTAAAGGAGGTAGCTCAGGAGGTTCCTCTGGCGGCTCCTCAGGTTCGAGCAGCAGTGGAGGCAGGACGAGCGTTCCTCTCTCCGGCTCCACGGGAGGTACGAGTCGAAGCATTACAACCTACGGGTCGGGCGGCGGCAAGTCCGTGACCATTCCTTCCGGGCAACTGTTCGCTGGCCGCACGCAGGGTGGGGGGACGAGAAGTCAGGTATTTGGGACCCAGTAAGTTTATTTGTGCGTGACCCGGGTCAATCGTGACACTGAGATCCCCGGGTAGGACTTACGGCAGTGGCTACCCAGGCGCGGCCAGTCGAGGCGTGGGAGGCCTCGGTTTCCCCTTCATCTTCTGGCCGGTCGTATGGGGCAGCTCTTTGGGTTACGGAGCAGTTTATCTGCACGACAAGGAGGTTCGTCCAGTTCTTGGCGGATAGTCTGGCCGTCTAACAGTCTGATGACCTCACGCCTAAACAGTATGGCGATGTTAATAACTCCAGTCGGCCGGGAGGTCCCATGGCGCAGACGACGTTCGCGGACAGTAATTCAAATAACACCTTCCACCTACTCGCCGACAACGCAACCGTCACATCCCTTATTGATGCAGTCGTTGCGAACTGCACGCTGGGAAACACCACCGCGCTCACCGTGACACCCCTCAACACTTCCGACGCAAGCCAGCCCCGACCGGAACAAGCTGTGCAGTACTACCGCGCGAGTAGTGTAGTCCTGACGCTGGACGGCTATAACGACACGGCAGCACTTTCCAACACCTCTGCGCCGGACACGCCTCTTCCTTCTTGGGTGGATCAGCCCTTCCTCGACTGTTTGAATCAGACCATCGGTGCCGCCGTACCGCTCGTCGATGCCGCGAGCCCCCTCTCTGCCCTGTCGCCAAGTATAGGCTTCCTTGGCCTGATTTGGGTGTTCGTGTTCACTTCCCTCGTGGCGTGAGACACGCCCCTCGTACATCATCATCCCCTTCCCCCCGACGCTATGCTCTCCGGCTCCACTCGGCTTTTGTTGCGACGTTGTATACCTTATTGACATGTGTACGGCATACCCTAGTGATACATTAACATGGTGCGTAAATAGACTCTTTGCGTATGGCTCCTGTGCAAGCATGTCTAACACCTGCCGAAGTTTTAGTACGTTTGCATACAGCTATTGCCGACGAAGCGATGACATCAATATCGTTACGATGATCACTCTGCATCTAATGCGTGCCTCTGAAAGAAGCCACTGTCGTCCCGCAGTGCGGACACAGAGAGGGTCGTGAAGCTCGGCCGGTTTCTCCTGGACGCGCGCGCGAACGGTTGAGGCGCTGCGTCTCCCCCCATGCGATTGGCAATGCGCTCGCCCGATATACACGAGTTCTGCGCGACGCAGCCATCGATGCGCGAGCGACGGATGGCGTAACTGCTGATCCTTGACATGGCTGGACAGAGACGATCCGGAGGCGACGGTACAGCGGCGGCTGCATTCTTCATGCGGTCGTCCAAGCCATGCACTGCCGTCAGCTGAAAGTTAGCCTTGGCTCGCAGCAGTGCAACGCTCTGTCACTTGCGCTATCGATCTCAGCGCTGTGGGGCGTATTCAGACCGTCCACTTGCCGCTACGTCCCTGCGAACCTAAGCTAGGAAGGTTTCTTGTCCTGCGGCCACGATGTCGGGCGTTCCGTCGGACGGGATGCCCCACTGGATAAGTTGCAGTCCAAGCACTCTATCACTGTGAGACAGCCCACCCGGCCGGTGCATGGGGCCTTGAGGACTGTGGCAAGACCCTGCATGATGACCCTGCACCTGGGGACGGGCCCATGATTCTCGTGTACGCAGCAGCTCCAGCACCGTCGGGCGACAGGACCGTCCCCCGGGCCTGCTCTCTGTAATGAAGATTGGTAACCGCGGACAGCGTGGCAGGCGACGGTCGACTTCGCGTTCATGAAGCTCCTATTACGACGGCGCGACGCTGACAGTGAGGCTGTCCCCAGCGGGCGTGATCAGGCGTACGTAGCGCGTGCCGAACGCTGTTCCAGCTCGTGCTGTGTCTTTCTTATGGCAATAAGTGGGACTAACTTGGAACTGCGAGCGCATATTTGTCTATACCAATGGTGCCCTTAGCCAAATTATGTGAGGCGCCGGTGTAGTCGTTTCGATTGAGCTGTGACTACAACTAGCGTTCATCGCATTCAAATTCATTCGGAAAGTGCGCCTCAAGTCTCAAGAAACGTTTACATAAAAGTGCGCATATACGAATAACCTTCAGGCGATCATCGGGATAAGATTGCACTTCCAGCCGCGGCTGTGTCCTAAGTAAATAACAGCCAGGGATACCACCGGGACAAATGACGCCGCCAGACAACGTCAAATTCCTCCAAATCCAGTACATCCACAAACCGCCACTGGTTCTATGAATCTGCAGCAACACTTTATGATATGGAAAAATCCGTGTACACCGTGTCACGTCATGCGAAATGTCACATGTGCAGGCTGTGGCTCTACCCGATCGCAAAAGTCAGATTAATCTGGGCATGAGGTACATTGAGGGAAATGTGCTGCTGCAGAATTATGCTTTTGTACGGTTTTGACCAGTCTATGATACGAGAAAACTCTTGTGCGTGGCGTTGTCAGATTTACCATGACTATGGTCCTGCCGCTCCCAGGGCTGTTTGTGACGGCCATTTCATAGGGGCACGTGCTATTCCAGTCACGGCGATGACCGTGTTTAGGCCTAGATGAAACTTGGCCTATCCTATCTCCTACGGTTGCAGAGTATAGTGGTGTTCGGCAGACACGTAACGTTGCGCCACCCGAGCGTCAGGCAATGTGCCAACCCCAAACCGTTCTGGGAGGATTAAGTTGTATAAACAGGCTCTGTGGGCGTGGTCATGGAGAGACCCTGCTTGATTTAGTAGACATCACTCGATTGCTTCGCCTCTGTCCCCCCTCAACCGACGCACCCCTTTCAAATTTTCTGTACGTGGACCACATCTCGAAAGGCTCCGGACGCTCTGCACCAAACACAGGACAGTCGCCACGCCTTCCCGTCGACGGGTGCCCTGAATCCTGGATCCTGCCCGGCCGTGATACGGCATAACGCCTCACGTCTCCGTGACAAGGCAAGTGTATAAGAAGACCGTCCCTGTGGCCATTTCCTGACCAACAGCCATCGATACCCCCAGCCGAGCACCTCTCATCTTCACTACCATCGCTCACAAACCCGCGACTGCTCTATACACCATGATTGCCGTCCCTGCCACGCCACAGCAGCTGGAAGTCGTCTCCGACGCTATCGATGAAGGTACGGTATACAATACTACCTAGAGAGGGAAGTAAGGCCTGATTGTCTTTGAATTGACAGTCAACAAACTCAAAACCTCGCGAGCATGGGACGAGGCGTCGAAGTTTGATGCTGAGAAAGATAAGGCCCAATTCCGCCTCTACGAGGACGCCTGCGACCGTGTGAAGACGTTCTACAAGGAGCAGCACGGTAAGGCTTCCCGCTACGCTGGCACTACCCCGGACGTCGAGCTCAACCTCCGGTGCTATGCCTTGCAGAGAAGCAGACCGTCGAGTTCAACATCCAGGTTAGGGCAAACTTCAAGAAGACCGTACGGGCGCGGATGGGTGCGTGCCTCTCGCGCAGATCGTCTGCGATGGTGCTGATCACGACGAGCGCAGGCATATGGGAGGCGATGGAGATGCTTAACACCCTGGTGGATGACTCCGATCCAGATGTACGTCGACAATCCGCCGAACCCTACCAAGATGCTGCGATGCTGACATTCATTGCAGACGAGTGTATCTCAGATCGAGCACCTCCTGCAGACGGCGGAAGCCATCCGGAGAGACGGCAAGCCTGAGTGGATGCAGGTACGCACCCTGATGCGCCACAAGGGCGAGGAAATTTGATATTGATCATCCCCGGATAGGTCGCCGGTCTTGTCCATGACTTGGGAAAGCTGCTGTATATCTTCGGCTCAGAGTAAGTTTCGATATAATCGCTCGGCATGCCACAAGGCTGACCTCATCTCTGTACAGGGGTCAATGGGATGTCGTCGGTGTAAGTCGTGCAGGCCATCTCATGACATTCGGTGTACTAACGGTCACTACAGGACACCTTCGTCGTCGGATGCAAATTCTCGGAGAAAAACATATACCCCGATACATTCAGTAAGAACCCCGACTACAACGACCCTGTCTATTCGACCGAGTACGGCGTTTACACGCCTCAATGCGGGCTGGACAACGTCATGTTGTCGTGGGGACACGATGAGGTATGTCCGCGTCACTTTCCCTCGAGGTTAATGCCAAATCGAATTTCACCATCATCAGTACCTCTATCACGTCCTCAAGAACCAAAGCAACCTTCCCGAGGCCGCATTGCACATGATCCGCTATCATAGCTTCTATCCGTGGGTCGTCTCCACCTATCACAGGTACCATACCCTGACCTATGTCGGCCCACTAGATGGCACCGTGAGGGCGCGTATCAACACCTCACAAACGCCAACGATATGAAAGCCCTGGAGGCGGTGCAAGCATTCAATCCATATGACCTCTATAGCAAGAGCGACGAGCCGGCTGATCCTGAGAAGCTCAAGCCATACTACCAGAAGCTCATCTCCAAGTTCTTCCCCGACGTCATAGAATGGTAGAGAATACCGCTCGAGCCGTTTCGTCTCATCAGCATGTTTGATTTCTTCGCATATGGCATTGGGAATAGTGGGGTTTTATTGGGGAACACGGTCATATACTATTTGTGAGCACTTCATCTACAACATTGCTATCGGTGTACTACTAGATTGTACTTCATGAATGGGTCACATATACGATTTTTACCAACACATGCAGCATTATTCTCAGCCCCATCGGTCTTGGATTGGTAAAATGACTGGCGAATTTAGCACGACGGGCACAGAAAGGCTTTGCGCGAGGCTCGCCGTTAATCACAGCGCTTACCAATTATGGGTCTCGGTGCGGGAAGGCCGGAGACTCGATCAACGTCGATTGATGGGACTGTCATTCTCAGGCTTTCAAAAATCCTACTATCGATTACTGTGACTCGACAGTAAAAATCATTAAAGGTGGCTGCTATCCTCTGTGCCCGTCCCCTTCGTTCCCTTACCCCTTTCCGTGCGAGTCATCGCAGATTCATTCCCATTGCCCGCACCTTCACTCGTAGCCCTCTCATCCTCCAAAACATGGCTTCAACGTCTACGTACCTCGCGAATCTGCCACCACTACCAACGATACCGGGTACTGAACCAGAGCGCTGCATTGCGGACTCCTTCCGGACGGCAATCGCAGCTGTTGTCGTGGAGGCTTTGCCAAGCCTGACGCTTGAACAAGTCTACCAGGGCGTGGACTGGGGAAAGAAGGGCGCGGACTTCACCATTGCCCTTCCCCGGTTCCGACTAAAAGAAAAGGTCGATGAACTCGCTAAGAAAATCCTTGAAAAGGTGAGCAGCGATGCCCCTTGCACACGACACATATCTCATCTGCCTGCAGTTCACGCCAAACGAATGGATTGAAGAAGTCACCCACGACAAAGCTTTCCTCCACTTCAAGTGCCGGACAACGTCTCTTACACGCCTCGTCCTATCCCAAATACACGAATTGACACACAATACTGCGTCAGGCCAGCCCGAGTACGGCTCGAGCGATAGCGGCAAGGGCAAGAAAGTCGTCATCGAATACTCCTCACCTAACATCGCAAAGTCCTTCCATGTCGGTCACCTCCGAAGTACCATCATTGGCGCGTTCCTCGCGAATCTGTACAAAGCGTGCGGCTGGGACGTCGTGTCTTTGAACTACCTCGGAGACTGGGGTACTCAGGTATGCAGCTCGCGTGATCATGCATGCGCCCACCTAACACGGCTCGCAGTTCGGGCTGATCGCTGTCGGATTCGACAAGTACGGCTCGGAGGAGGAGCTCGAGAAGGACGCCATTAAGCATCTACTCGACATATACATCAAGGTCAACAAGGATGCCGAGTCCGACCCCAACGTCAAGATCGAGGCGGCCAAGTTCTTTAAGCGGATGGAGGACGGCGACGAGTCCGCGCTCGTCAACTGGCGGAAATGGCGGGAGCTCTCCGTGAAGAAGTACGAAGAAGAGTACGACCGCCTCAACGTGCACTTTGACCACTACATCGGCGAGTCCATGGTTGGCAAGGAGTGGCAGGACAAGGCCATCGAGCGGCTCGACGAGCTACAACTTATCGAAGACCACGATGGCGCGAAGTTGGTCAACTTGGAGAAGTGGAAGATGGCTCGCGCAGTTCTGAAGAAGAAAGGTGCGTTTATTGGAGCCTGCCAACCGCATATATGCTTAGTATAAGTTCACAGACGGCACGTCGATCTACCTTACTCGTGATATCGGTGGTGCCATCGAGCGATACGACAAGTACAAGTTCGACAAGATGATCTACGTTGTCTCTTCGCAACAGGACCTTCACTTGGCACAGTTCATGAAGGTTATTGAACTCATGGAGTTCCCTTGGGCCAACAAGATTGAGCACATTAATTACGGCTTGGTCCAGGGTATGAGCACTCGCCGGGGAACTGTTGTCTTCCTCGACCAGATAATCAAGGAAGCTGCCTCGGTTATGCACGAACACATGCGGAAGAACGAGGAAAAGTACAACGCCATCGAAAATCCCGAATACGTCGCGCAAGAAGTCGGCATTTCTGGCGTCAAGATACAAGACATGGCCGCGAAACGGCAAGTTCGAGTAAATTCGTTGTAATTTTACTCGTCTAATATTTGCTCTAGAATAAACAACTACGTGTTCAATTGGGATCGTATGCTGTCCTTCGAAGGAGACACTGGCCCGTACCTGCAATACGCGCACGTCCGACTTGCCTCGATCGAGCGGAAGAACCCTGAACTCATTCCCCTTCCCCAACCCGCCGCGATTGACACTAGCCTCCTTACCGAGCCCTCGGCGCGCGACATCGTCTTCCTCCTCGCCTCCTATCCAGACGTCGTGAAGAACGCGCTCAAGTCGTCGGAGCCGAGCACGATTGTCACCTTTGCCTTCCGCCTCGCGCACGCAATCTCAAGTGCGTGGGAGACCGTCGTCGTCAAGGGCGAGGCGGACGTCGAAAAGGCCCGGGCCCGTATGTGGCTCTATGTCAGCGCCCGGGACGTCCTTGGTGCCGCGATGCGGCTGTTGACCCTCCGACCTCTGGATCGAATGTAGAAAGACTCTCGGTTTTGTCGGACTGCTTCATTATACTGTATTCATAATATCCGTTCCTACCACGGCCTGTAGCACTGCATTTCCTCCACGATGAGTCGCGACGACAGGGTTCCCACGTCATCTCTTGAATGCATTGGGCGTTGAATAGTAAATCGTCTGTGTTTTCTATGGGTTTTTATTAACGGTCTATGTAGCCAGCAGCGCCAATATGACCTGTGGCGTGTCACCGCGCTGGGCGCTCTTTCTTTTCACCTCTTCGAACCCTCCGTGTGGTTCGGCCCATACCATGAGGCCTGGCTTTCGTTCGTCCGCCAGTTCAAATCAATTCTCCTGGTGTGCAAATCATGGCACGTCGTCGGAGCCGCCCTCCTCTATCGCGACGTCTCTTTTCGGAGAGTTGGTCAAGTCGTTGCCTTCATGAGGACTCTGCGCAGATCTGCACATTTTTTCGCACCACTCGTCCGGACGGTTACGTTCAGCTGTGTGTTGCCTGGTACATGTCGCGATTTTATGCGCCAGTCTGTTGCCTACATCCTGCAGTACTGTACTCGACTATCAGGAATATCTTTTCAAGGAGATGCTCCCCTCCTTCCTTTTCTTCAAGAATGCAGCAACCCCGCAGATGGCCCTTCCTGCCTACCTAAGTTGGTTTTCGCTGTTCGCTGTCTGTCTCGGGGAGACTAACTAGTATCGAAAAAGGAACAGATAGTGCCGGCGACGCGCAACAAAAGGTCGCTATGCTGCCGCTGGAAGGCAGTGAACCAGGACATGCACAGCACACTGCAACTGTCACTGAACTTGAGAGCAAGAACGCAGCCCTCATGAGTACTACCTCCTACACTGATCTCTCTCGGGTTATGCGACGACGAATCCACAAGGTTCATGTACAAGCCTTTGGGCCTCGTCTTCAAGAGCTTCCTATCCTCTCTCCAGAAGTTGTTGTCCCTTTCTATCCATGTAGAATCCATCACGGCTGACGTTCGCGACTCTCAGCTCTGCTTCCCGCGGTTGGCCAGCCTTACGTTCTGGGCAGACATGGACTCCACAGCCCTCCCCCTTCAATGGGATGTCCCAGTGTTGCGCGTTCTGCGATTTCGACCGACGCAGCCTTGCCTGTACGCCCATGCGTATTCATTCTGCCAGAAGTACGGTGTCGGACTCGTGGAGCTCGACTTCGGGAGGCACGAGATCACGAAGAAGGCCGGGCAGCGAGTCACTAGAATCAAGCGGCGACAGCATAGAGCTCTCCGGCGAGGACGAAGAAAGCAGTGGAGAATCTAGTTCCACCTATATTTCAGACGACGACGAGGAGTTGGAACCAGGATGAGAAGGACGTGGTTGCACAACTCACATTGGAAGATGTTCTCGAAGGGTCTTCGCTCAGTACTACCTTGTAACCGTGCAAGACGAACGGACATAACAGGTATTTGAATACTAATGGACATTGGTATACAGACAGGCGAGCTCGACGTGCTAGATGGCGGCATTCACACCGACGTGGATGATCCTGTAGGCACAAGCCGTCAGACATAGATCACTGTCTGGATCAGAGACGACTTACTCATCCGCCCCGCCGAGCCAGCCCGCAGTTTCGGGGAACATGGTGGCTGATAGACTCGATGAGCGCTATAAGAGACAGCAACAAAGAGAGCTCACATAGGCGGCGATATATGTCCTCGATGAGGACCGTCCGAAGCCAGCTGAGACCACGCATGATTCTACTTGAGCCGAAGGCTCTACTTGACACGACGTAGTGCGGCGCACTGGTGACACCTTTAGAATACTTACTTCGGTGAGTGATCAGAATGAATGCTCACATATGCGTCACCCGCTTCGCGGCAGCGCGAATCTCTGCGATGGTTGCGGCGCTGTTCTGCGGGTCCTCTCTCGCCTCGAGGTTGCATATCTGGTCAATGAAGCCGTTCACCTGAGCGTATTGTGTAAGCCGAGATTATACCCCTTGGACCAAGGCAAGTTGACTTACATCGACATCGAACTTTTCCCGGTAGCCGATACGGTAGATGACCGTGTAAAAGCCTGCGCCAGGCATTCTCAGCTATGATCTACAATGGAAGCTGAATTGCTATGGCTTACCCCTGACGGCTGGCACTTTGCGGAGGGTATAGCGATCCTCGGGATGGACATGCGATATCGACATCACATGCGTCGACACGAAGATCTGACACAAACCCATCAGCGGCGCAACGAAGACAACCCAGGCGCAGATACTTACGATCACGCGTGGGAGCGCAGGCCACTGGCGGATGAACGCCGCGAACGAATGCGGCACGCCTTTGCCGGACGTCGTGCGGTGGAAGACGGCGCAGGTCGGCAGGCGCGCGAGCTGCAGCAGCTCCCGCGAGGGCAAGATCTGGCTCACGACGTGGTCCTCCGGGTCGCAGACGTAGTACTTTTCGTGCTCCGACGCGCCGTCGTCCTCGGCGTCCGCGTATCCAACTTCCGGGACCTGGCCCTCGCCCACCGTGCGCTCAAGCTGTTCCCGGATGATGACGTTTTGGAGGTCCGAGCGGTGGTTGCTGTCAAAGGCATCCTCGAGACCCTGGGCCGCGAGGCTGAGCATGGGGGTTGATGTTAGGTGTGACATATAAGGCCCACCTTGGCCCAGCTCCAGAACACCATGAACGTCACGAGAATGGTGCCGATGATGAGAGGTACGAAGGCGCCTTCGGGGACTTTCTTTAGGGCGGCACCCCAGAATAGGCCTAGTGATTGATTTTAGAATCGAATTGCTTAGAGGGCTGCACAGGGCGTACCGTCAAGGAAGCCGAACACCAAGAAGAACGCCAACGTGATGTATACGGGGAGGTGCTTTACATACTGCATCTGTATAGCGATGAGGATCGTCGTGGAGAACATGACCGTCGCGACCGAAAATCTGCAAACAGTCGGCACAGGCTTGGACATCTCGAGCAATTATCGTACCCGTATGCGTTGGAAAGCTTCGTCGAGTTCTTGAACGTGGCAACGACGATAATGGTGATGATCATCACTACGCGCATCGTGAGACAGGGGACACATCTGAGCCGGGGAGGTCACATACGAAGCCAGTTGACCGCGGGGATGTAAATTTGGCCCCGGACGGTTGACGAGGTGTGAACGATGCGGAACCTAAACTCAGTTTAGCACGATGCAGGTCGTCCGAACGAACATTTACTTACGGAGGGAGGACGTGCATCTTCATCAGCTGCTGACAGAGACTGAACGATGCCGTGATCAAGGTTTGGGAGGCAATGAACTAAGGGTTAACTTAGCGTGCCGCCGTACGGGCTCGCAGCGAAGCGACTCACCGTAGCCAGGATTCCGAACACAAACATAATCCTATAGGCCGTCGTTATACAACGCCCAGCGTCTCGGACGGCAGAAAAGAATGCTGACTCACCAGTACAGAGGACCACCGTTCGAGCCAGGGATGGTCGTGTAGAAAAGATTAGGCAGCACATCTGCACCGTCCACGATGAGACGGGCGCCTTGTCCAAGGTAGGCGAGGACAATGGATGGGTAGACGAAGAGGGTGAACGACAGCTGGATGGCTAGCATATTGAAGTGGCCGAGACTAGGTTCCGTCAATTCGCGTTATAGCCCGTGCGGCCGTGCTCACTCACCTGGCGAACATAGCTTCGCAGCCGGTCAGAGCCAGGAGGACGCCCGCCAAGATGTCGTAGTCCCTAGTGCGCACAAACACTACAAAGCATTAGTATACGCCGTAGTCGATTATAGTTCGACTCACAGAGGATGGCCCGGGAGGGGTCGAAGGCCCGGAAGATCCCAGGGAACTTGACGATATTGATAATACCGGTGACGGCGAGAAGGATCATCCAAATGAACGTCACTGACACAACTGCTGAGCATGCCGGAGGTATGATAGCTCGAGTTACATACCAGGTGCGAACAAGAAGCCAAGCTGCGACGTTCCCCGGAACTGTGCTAGGAACAGTACGAGGAGCAATACCTAGACGCGACTCAGAAACATGAACTCATAGGGGGGGATATTTACGTACGCATGAAATAGGGATGACATCGTTTGCCACAGAGGGTTTGGGGATTGCGATGCCGGAGACTGCACTCGTCACAGACACAGCGGGTGTGAAGATACCGTCGGCCAAAGTAAGAGCCGTTCCAAAGATACACTGGATGCCAGAGATCAGGATCGCTCGAAGGAACATTCGCCGGATGGAGTCGCACCCAGACAAACAACGGCCATCGGTACTTGGGAGAGATTGTAGACCGTGGAACGTTATGGACCTCCGCATCGGCTATTGACTCCTTCTCATCTGAAGACGATCCGATGAGTGAGTCTGCGTCGCTGTACTCCTGCTCTGGGGGATAGAGCCCTTGGAAGAGAGCAAAGGTTCCTCCCTCGCCTACAGGTTCCGTCAGTATTCCAGCAAATACGACACGGTGGTGACAGGACTTACCCTCGACTGTGCCGAAGCGCAGACATATGAAGACCTGAAGCCCAGCCAGATAAACGGTCAGAAAGCATCGACCTGCAAAAATCGACGGACGCACGTATTTGCACAGAGGGAGCAGAGTCAGAGCCCATATGATAGCGCTAACACCTCCGATGACGTCTTCTTTCGACGGCACAGGTCCGGTCGCAGGCCACAGGCCGTTGAGGGTGTACAGCGGCGAAGTACCGATATCAGAATAAATGATTCCTTACACGTCGAATGAGCGAAGCACCGCAGCTTTTACGGAGCGGTATGCGTACCTAGCGTCTGGAAGGCCAGCGTGAGCGTCGCCCCATTCAGCGCGCCCTTGTACGAGGGCTGAACCTTCCCGGCTTCTGCTGCGCTGTGAGGACCCATGGCGATATCGAGCTGAGAGTGTCGGAGAGGCCGAGCACAAAAACATGTCGCGGCGGGGCTGCATTATATAGTCACGTTCCGCCGCAGGGGCCGTAACCTGGGAATTATCACATTACGAAATGATGTCAGATATGCACCGGTGCTCTCTGGGATGCGCTCTTTTCGCCTCTGGGGGCAGGATCTCTGGATCATCAACGGGGCAAGAGGCGAAAGTAGCTCACGGCCCAAGGTGGCGCTAGACGCCCGCGAGCGATAGGCCATTGGCTGACCCACTGACTCTCTCATTATCGAACAAAACCTTTGACGTTCCGTGGTTGACAGCGGACCCAAGAGTGCACTTGGTGCGATGGGACTGCGTGCTCTTTGACACGGTAGACATCGATGCCAACGTATGACATGCTCCGAGAGATGAAGGTAGCACTAGTAGCTGACAAGCCTGAGCAATATTTCCAAAACAATTAAGATCTTTACACTCACATTATAGTACAGTAAAAGATCTAGTATGGATACAAATAAGTACACGATAAATCAGACTACTTGTCACTGTCGCTGCTTTGCTCAGAGTCTTGCAGCGCAGCCTGCTCTCGATGTTCCCGAACTCGTCGTTTGATCTCCAACCGCCGCTGCTCCCCGAACTCCCTTGCCTCCGCGCGAGCCTGGGCAAGGTTCGCCGCGGCCGAACGGTGCTGCTGGTCACTCGGCCCTCCGAAAATGAGCGCAGGGCCGAGCCCGACCGCCAATGACTGTGCGCGCCGGGTAAGCAGCGCACACGGCCGCAGAGGGGAGGGACGTACGACGAGCCCGACGGCGATGATCAGCCGGTCCTTCCAGCGGTCGTCCGCGCCCTGCGCCTCAAAGTCCCGCCGCGGGTGCGCCGCGGTGTCGAAGTGCCGCTGGCGCCGCCGCCGCTCGAGCTCCTGCCTGAACGGGTCGGACGCGGCGGCCTCCGGGCTGCGCCTGCCCCGCAGCGCGTCGTACGCGTGGCTGATGGACTGGAAGCGGGCGTGGCGGACCTCGGGAGCGAGGTTGCGGCACTGCGCCGAGTCGGGGTGGTGCACGCGCACGAGCTCGTAGTCTTCGATTCACAGGCGAGCAACGGGTGGGTCCTGGATTCGATTCAACGTCCGTAGATATCAGCAGCACTGTGCGTACATCTAGCCTTGATATCCTTTTGACTAGCCCCGGGCGAGAGGTGGAAGATCTGCCATGGCGTTGGATACGAGTGGGAAGGAAAGGGGAAAGAATGGCTTGAGGTGGATGCCCAGCGAATTTGGTGCGGGCGAAGCATCTCCTCCAGCGATGACTGAAGTGGACGGCGTGATGCTAGTTGAGGTTGTGAGTGAAGAGGTCGAAGCGGCCCGACGCAATGACGGATGTGAAAGCCAGATGGGTTAGGGTCAGAACCTTGTCCCATCTCGATTTGATCTCCATATCAACGATATCGGTGCAAGAACTCAGTACTCAGGCGAGAGCGAGGGCGTAACGAGTAGGTATGCATTAAAGTACAATATTCTTAGATTGTAACACTTCAAGAGATCCCTAAAGTTGCGTAAGAGTAGTCCCAAGAAGGCGCGCGTAAACTGAACACATGTCTCCCCTGAGCAGGGCTCACGAGGGCTGGCGAGGAAGCTCGAGCTCCTCCGGACCAAAGCTGTGAGGCAGGAGCTCCGCTATACTAGTCTCCAAGATGCCCTCCGGCTCTCCCTTCGCGACCCGCGCTTCGTAGTCGGCGGGAACCAGCAGAATGGGCATCGTCTGCGCGCAGAACTCGCGGATGAACTGGCGACAGAAGCCGCACGGGGATAGTGGGGACGCCACATCACTGCAGAGGTACCGTGAGCGGGAGATGACAGGTCAGATGTGTGCGTGGTGCGGCGTACGTCGTCACGGCGAGCGCTGTGAAGGCTGTGATGCCCTCGCTCTGTAGACGCAGAGGGTCAGCGTATAATGAAGAGGTGAAGGCGAATGCACCTACTACTGCCTTGACCAGTGCGGTGCGTTCGGCACAGATGGTCCCGCCTATGCACCAAGCGTAAGTACTTCGTATTCCAGAACTGAACATTACGTAGGGCGAACCCCCCGTCGTCAGATGGACAGAGCATACCATACGACGCATTCTCAACATTTGCGCCTTTAATAATTTGACCATCTGCGGTCAAGAGCGCCGCGCCGACGCGGAACTTTGAGTACCTGCTGTACGCGAACTGCTTCGCTTGATGCCGCCACCACGCCGTCAGCTCACTTGTGCCGCCCAAGAATACAGGCCAGACCTGCCTTCGAACGCGGCCTTGATGAGGCGCTCCTTGTCGGGCACAGAGATCTCCCAGGTCGAAACCGACATCGCGCAGCGGCAGCACTGACGTGGAAGTCGGAAGGGTGGTCGGGGCGGCGCGGGAGGCGCCCGGGCAGGCAGGCTTATCGCGCGCCTCCATATCGAGCAGCTTTGTGGCGTCAGGCGTCAGAGGCTCCCACGTGCGGCATCCGGCCCGTCACGTGTGCGCGACGGCACACCGTGCGGCGTGAACTGCAGCAGCTGGAAGGGCTGGCGGTGTCTTATCCTCGAGGTACGAGTACAGCGCATATTTGATCGTATCGGGATGGTATAGCCGATATTTACTTACTCGAAGACTGCTAGGTCATCAATATCATGATTTATTCGATACTTAGTTTATTGATCAGTGCTTCGACAGCTGAGTACGCCTGTACTTCGCACGTTTATCGGACGCCGTCGATGCAGTCATGATACTTAAACGGAGAAGAGGCAGGTGAAGCCATACAATCAGATGGACTATTCAATATCCATGAGGCGGAGAATAGATCATGTGTGAGCGACCCGGATGCCATCGGGAAATAGAAGCGGACCCACTGAGTTATTGGTAGCGTATACGCTTGCGGGGTCTGGCTAGAGCTTCGGAAATCGGCGCTGAGTGAAGGCAAGGTTCTGCAGAAACGGCTCGGTCATTCGCGTCGGATAAAAGCGTAACACGGGTAAATGCATGATTGTGAGCTGCGTGTGCTATATTCCCGCACGTGCCGGCAACTATACAGAGGAAATTAACGATGTTATCACACCTTGTACAACCCGTATGATGAGGTCGGACGGTGGGAGCCATTATACATTCCGCACGACCTTGTATTGCAAGCTCAAGCTGTGCGACTCTCACCTCCGTTGCCTCCGTCGAGCTACCCTGCGGGTCGGAGTCGCTAGGCTAATGAAAGGGATCTCAGTCCAGATTCAGATCTAGCAAGTACGATCAGTCACCAGCACACCGTTTGCGCATGTCGTCACGGCCCAGCCGGGTCCCCATGTCGACAGGGCCCTTCGGACTACAAGGACGGCGATGAAACCCAAGCACGGCAGCCAGGGCCCCGGTGCACGACTGCTGCCTTTCGCAGACAATGGCAGAGCGCCGCGCGGACCTCTGGGGTTCGCGCCTTGCCGGGGTGCGCGCGCGGTTCGCCGCGCTATGCCCGTCGACGCGCGCACGAGACCCTCGGGACAACGTGGGGGCTGCCGCTGCACCCCCGCGCGCGGCCGAGCCGAGGGAGAACACCTTCGCGGACGTAAGGAGCACCGCTCGGCGAGGGCTTCTGAGCACCGTCTGGCAGTGGCCACTCGCCCCCGTCCGCAGACGCGTCGAGGGACTACTCACCGGCGGAAATGGATGCGCTCGCGTACGACGAGCTTGCGATGCTACGTAAGCTCGGGGGACGTCCCGCCCTGCACGTAAATTGGTCGCGCCGACGGCCATGAAGGAGCTCCATAAGCGGGAGGACAAGCAACTAGCCCGTTCCGTGCATAAGGGGGTGCACATACACGTCCCATGGCCACCTGATGGAAGTGCCAGGACCCGGGAAACCCCGAACCGGGCGCGAGACGGAATGCACCTGCGAGGTGGCCGCCATCCAGCGTGCAGCAGTGGTCGCAACCTACGGGGCGAAGGCGTCTGCGAACAGCAATCAAAATATGTTGGCGGAGCAGCGAGCGAGCAGGATGTCTGAGGCATCAGCTACGTGGGAGGCTATACGGGCGCGCGTCCGCGGGGAACTGGCTGGTGTCTGGGGTCGGGCGAGCGGAGAGCAGGGGGCGCGAACTCATCAACATCTGGTGGAAATTCAGATGGCAATCTCAGGGACGAGGTCAGCCTCTCCAAAGAACAGATGGGTATAAGAGGACGTCTCGAACCGTAGCGTATTGTTTCGCCCCCTTTTCCTCTCCCCTTGTCTTCCCTCGATAGGGAACCTCGGTTCATTAGACTCTTACCAACACGTCAATACTTAATACCCGCCTGTAGCATTAGATATGCCGGTCTCTCGTCTCACTCGTCGCAGAAGGTCATCGCTGGGCCTCAGTAAGTGGTCATCGCCGCCGCCGATGCGTCTGAGACTTATCGCAGCGTTCACGAGCAGCCAGTCTCAACCCCGTCAAGCCTGGAAACTACGGCATCGCTGTCTCGCCACGAAATGTAACGTTCGCACCCAACGTGACCCCGGGAACGTTCGTCGAGGAAACCGAGGGCGATGACTTGGCTGCAGAAGTGCCACCGCCGTCAGATGCGCTGTTCCCCCCAGCCGAGACACCAGCCCCCGCACCACCGCGTCGACGGGCGCCGCCAGGGAAGCGCCGCTCCCAGGGCTACATCCCCCGCCCTCCGAACGCGTTCATGCTCTTCCGTGCGAACTTTGTCCGCCAGAAACACGTCCCAGGTTCGATCGAGACGAACCACGGCTCCCTGTCGAAGATTATCGGTGAGTACTTGGTGCATCTGACCAGGCACAGAGGACTGACCGTGGGACAGGCAACTGCTGGAAAGCTCTGCCTGAACAGGAGAAGAAGATCTGGGAGAGTCGCGCGAAGAAGGCCAAAGCTGAGCACAAGGAGATGTACCCGCACTACAGGTTCAAGCCTGTGCACAACAAGAACAAGAACAAGGACAAGAAGTCCAAGGCCCCCGTCGACGAGCCAGACGAGCGTCGCTGTGAGGAGGTCGCGCAGCTGCTGCTAGAGGGAAAGAAGGGTGACGAGCTCGCCGCCGCCGTTCGTCGGCTCGACATCGATCGCCGGCGCGACGCCACCGGCTCGCTCAGCCCCATGCCCTTCGCCGCCCCCTTCGCATCGGCTCCCGTGTACCCGTACCGACGATCCTCCTCTGTACCACCGACGCTGTACCACCCAGGGATCCACGCGCCCATTGCGATTCCCACGGTGCCCTCCTTCCTGTCAGGCTTCTCCACGTCGCGCCCTGACACGCCTGTGAACAACATCGCACGCTCGAACCGCGCGAACCCTCTGCGCAGGCCCTCAAGCGCCGGTCCCTCACACATGTGCACATGGCCCACCGCGCCCGCGCAGTTCTCCATCCACGACCTGCAGCCCGACACGGAGCCCCTCCCCGCGATCAACACGAGCCTGTGGGAGCCGACGTTCTTGAACCAGAACAGCGACTTCGCTGGGCTCAGCGGGATGCCCCACCGCGCGCAGGACCTGAACGGCGGGTGGCTCCCGACCGCGAGCATCTCGCCGCTCGACGCCGTGTCCGACGACCCGCTGTCCGCCTCGAGCTCGCTGTCCTCCGCGTACCCCTACTCCGCCGTCACGCCCGCCGAGCACATGCAGCCGCAGATGCCGTGGCTCCCGCAGGAGGAGATCACGCCGGCCACGTCGCCCTCGGGCTTCTCCGCGACGCCCCCGCCGGGCGACTTCGAGGCGCACGCGGCGGAGCTCGGGCTCTACGACGGGCAGTGGGCGCCCCAGGACGTCGCGATCGCGCCCCACAACAGCAGCGCCTACGCGCCTGCCGGGTATGTCGACCCCGCAGGCATGCACATACAGGAGTACTACGCCGGCGTCGAGCACTACGTCGCGAACCCCGGCTGCGGGATCGAGTCGTCGGACCCATACACGATCGGCTACTCCGAGGACATGCAGTACCAGCCCATCGAGATCTCCCAGTACTGAACGTTGAATGCGCCCACGGAAAACGGACCTGCTTTCATTGGTTATTTCTCATGCTCTGCCTCGTCTCCTTTCCCCCCCCCTTTCATGGCTCTTCACATAGCACGACACTAGAACGACCCCTGTTCAGCTTATCTTTTCTTGTCCCGGTTTGACTTACCGCTGTAGCCATATCTCGTTGTCCATCCACCTCTGTAGCACTACCTCCACCACTACTTCATACCCCTGTGTAATCACTGCCTGTGTTATCATCCTTTAATGGAACATGTTTCGATACCCAAACACCTGCGTAGCGGTGTGTGAATTGAGCGTGCACGCCGTCCTAGGAAACGCACATAAGCGCCCTTAACGAGCTCAGAGCGCAGCTCATGAATCATTAAACATTATTGACACTCGGCAGCCCCGCCAATAGACGCAAACATCCCCCAAGGGTCCGGTGGGCAGAGCTCTTGGCTCAGCAGGACAACTTTTTCTGCCTTTCGGTCTGGCTGCGCCCGGCAAGTCGACGCTCCCGAGCCTTCCCTCGTCCCCTGCGGGAACGCAACCCCGAAAACGAGGACGCTCGCGCCCAGGAACAAGCCACAGGTTCCATTCACCGTAGAGTTCGACACGTTCTCGCACGCGAGTGTCCGGAGTCCTTGTGCATGTGAGCGACGGCACACAGCCCACCTACCTGCAGGGCACAGGCGTCCGCGTCCGCCGAAGGCGCAGGCGGATATCTGTCAGCTCGCGCGAAGCCAAGACAAGAAACGGTCCACGGGGAAAAGAAATAGAGCGGCTAATCGTGGCAGAGATACATGTTCCAGCGAGGGTAGCACCGGCGAGAGCGGAAGGTTGTACAAGGAGTAATGAAGATAGTCGGGAGACGGTGGGTCTTTCTGAAGCTTCGGAGATGTGACGCAGCACTGCATGGGATATCCCCAAGGGCCGAATTGCGGCGGAGTGGATATGCTTTGCTGCTAGCCCGAGAGGCGAGCCGGGTCTTCGGAGCTCCATAGAGACCCACCGAATCAGATGGAGAGGTTGTACTCGTACTCGCCGCTCACGCTCTGCGATATCCACAGGACGACCGCGGAGAGCATGAGCGCGACGTTCTGCGAGACGTTGGCGTACCCGTAGTACTGGTACTGCTCCGCGTACTCCTTCAGCACGTACTTCAGCACCAGCACGGTCTGCAGCCACACCATTCAGTCATTCTGTACGAAAGCTCGGAGGACGACGTCACGCACCACGCTGCCCGCGAGCCCGCCCGCCATGAGCGCAAACCCGATGAAGAGGATCAGCCGCGCCCGCCAGACGGCCCGCGCGTCGCCGAAGCCCTCATCGCCTCGCACGCGGTCCTTGTCGATGAGGTTGATGATGAGCAAGCCGAGCAGCGACGAGATGCCGGGCACCCAGTCCACGAACGAGACGTGCACGGGCGGCGGGATCTGCGGGTCGTCGTACGGCGCGTGCGCGTGCGCCGACAGGATCGCGGCGTCCAGGAACGTCCAGTTTGCCAGCGCAAACTACAGGTCGTAGCACGACGAGAGGTGTCGTGGTCAGCGAATGCGCACGGCTGCGGGGTCGTAGGGTGGAGACGCACCAGACCGCCGGCGAGGTAGATCCCCATGGTGCGCTTATGCTTACCCAGCGACCAGCTCGGGAACGGGGCGAGGCATACTCGTCTCGGGTCGTAGTTTGATCGAGGGAGAGACATGGCTGTCGTTGTGGTCGTCGGTGGGGAGGTGAAGCGTCGGTGTTGCCGACGGTCAGCGCTTGCGCCATCAACTGCGTGTGAAATAGTTCCCTTTCATGGCTCGTATGCGACGCCACACGGCCCCAAGTTCGAACCAGGAGCTCTTGGAGGTACCACCATTGACCATAGCATCGAATTAGAGCTCTGCACACTCTTGAAAGATCTATCTTCTACTCTTGAATTGGACTCATCCTCGCCACTCAACATAAATGTCAACAGAAACGACTGAGTGGACGGTAGTCGCAGCCCCTTCGAACCCCGGCCCCTCTTCACATTTTCGCGACGTCCACTAATATTGACAGCGCTATAGGCGGGCATGGGAAACATCCCCCGCTATCTTATACCGTTGTATTTTGAGAGAAAGCACTATAGCAAGCATGCGCCGCAAGGAGCTACCGGAATCCCAGAAAATGGACAGTAACAGTCTTCGTGAGTGCGTTGGAAAGGTTTGCACAGTCAGTGAATTTGAAGGGACGTGATCATTCTGACAATAAATTAACAACAACACTGAATTACAACTCCGCGGTGTCGCGGCCGACAGCCTCCTCAACCTTCTCCTGGAGCTTCTCGACGACCTCCTCGACCTTCTCCTCAACTGCCTTGAACGTAGAGAGAATGTTGGCCTTGATCTTGACCTCGTCCAACTTTGCCGGCGCAATGTTGCGCTTCTTCAAGATCGACTGCAACCTGTTCAAGGTGGTCAGCACGTCCTCTTTCCCCCCTAAACAGACAAGCCTCACCGGTTGCTCTCCTTCTCAACATAACCCTCGGTTCCGTTGATAAGCTTCTCCATCACACGGAGGTAGTACTTGTACTTCTGCCCAAACGCGCCGGCGAACAGCTCCGCGTCTTTGTAGAGCGTGTCGCGCGCCGCGCCGGTCGCCGCGACGAAGCGCGACGCGATGCTGTCGAACTCGGGGTGGCGTCCGGCCGACTCGTCGAGCAGGCCGCCCGCGGTGCGGTGCGTGCCGCAGTGTTCGTTCAGGTAGCTGACGAACGCCTCCTCGCTGCGCTCGCCGTCATAGTCGAGCGGCTCTTCCTTGCTGGCCTTCGGGAAGAACTTGATCGTCGGGAAGCTGCCGACGCCGTACTTCTGTGCCAAGGGGCGGTTGGGAGCCGCATCGGCATCGACGTTAGCGATGACGACCTGTATGTATGTTAGTGTAGTTCGTGCACCGCAAGGTGTTTGTGTCGTACGTTGGGCTCATTCTTGAAGTCCAAGGCGACTGGGGGTATAATACGTCAGCAGTATTTAAGAGGTGTGAAGCTAAAGCTGGCTTACGCTGCTCGTAAATGGGTTTCAACCGCTTGCAGTGACCACACCATGGTGCCGTGAAGGTGACGAGAACGTCTTTTGAAGAATCCTGGGTACATGCAAGTGAGTAAATACCAAGTTTTTGTGCGCCCATTAGCACATACGAGGGCAACTTCATCGAAAGTGTGTGTGTCGAGGACAGTGAAAGCGGGAGGTGGAGGTGGCTTGATCTTGGATTTTGCGCCAGACTTCTCCGTAATGCTGTAGGACTGAGCTCAATCACAAGGACAAACTCCACGTTCGTGATACGCACAATGCAGCCAAATCAAGGACCTCGCGACCACCGTTGTACGTCTCTGGCTCGCCGCCATTTGCGGGGAACCATTTTAACGCTGAACACACATATTAGGGATGGAAGGGTCATTACAGGGAGCTGACGCACTTGGGAAGCCGGTCACGCCGTACTTTTGACCAAGGGGCTTGCCGACACCGTCGGCATCAACTTTGGCAATTACAACCTTGTCCTTTGCGTGTGTGAACGCGTCTGCGAGTTCTTCGTACTTAGGAGCAAGGTTCTATGGCGCGAGTGATATTGTGTTAGGGCGTTATACGTGTTTAGTACGGGTGTGTGCCCACCTTGCAGTGTCCGCACCACGGCGCAAAGCTACGCAACAGGGACTTTCAGTCACGCGTCAGAATGACACGTCAGATGGCACTCACAATTCGACGAGCGCGCCCTTGTCCTTGCCCACTATCTCATCGAAGTTGTCCGGAGTGAGGTCGAGGACGTTGGATGCCCAAGCGCCGCCAAGCGACACGATCGTTGCAAACAGTCCGAACGAGAACTTCATCGTCTCGTCGTCGTCGCTGTCGTCGGGAGAGGTAGGAAAGAGAAAGGTGTGAGAACGAAAGGACCACGATCTGTTCAGGTGCTTATGAAGGAACCGCCGGCGACGTGGAGGCCTCAACCTGGCCCGATCACCACTCGCCGTCCCCGCACCCACGTGGCGAGGATCCCATGGCGCTTGCGCCTATATGCCTGTTTCCTCGACGTCCATGCTAATAATTTCCGTAATGATCCACTAGAAGCCAATTGCGAAGAGCCAAAACCCGTTCAATATCCACGAATATATTCCTCTTGCTTCATTTCTCTCTAGTTCAGTTCTCTGCCACACAGGACATAGCACATCGGCCTCATCAAGTCCGTACAGCCAATTCTCACCGCAGCAAGGTAAGCGGCAGGTCTAAAAAGTCGCATTACTGATCGTTGGCAAAAGATGATTATATGATATTTCTTCTAGATCTTTTCTTTAGTCTCCCAACGGGTACGGGTACAGGATCTGGCCGTAATACAACTCGGCCTCCGCGCTCGCAAGAAAGACGTACGTGGGAGCAATCTCAGAAGGCTGCCCGGGCCTTCCCAACTGCGAGTGCCCGCCGAAGCCCTCCATCTGCTCTGCGGGCGTGAGGCTGGCTGCAGCGGCGTGTGAACGGGCCCTGGCAGGCCCTGGCACAATCGCGTTGACGCGCCGCGAGAACCGCAGAACTGTGAGTAGCAGTGGTGACGGGTACCCACAATGCCCTTCGGGATCAGTTGCTTCGTGGGTGCGCGTGTGAAGCCGACTCAGGCGCCCTTGGTGGACGTGTAGTCGACCATCGCGGGACTGCCCTTGAAGGTGGTCACGGACGTCGTGTCGATGACACTGACACCCTTCTTCAAGTGCGGCAGCGCATACTTTGTCACGCCGAACATCTGCAAGATGTTGCTTCGGAGGGTGCTCTCAACGAGGTCGAGATCGATGTTGGCAAAGTCCTTCTCCATCGTCTGCATGCTCGCATTGTTGATGAGAATGTCGAGCTTGCTGAACATCTGAAGATATTCGTCGACGACTTCCTTCGCATTCTTGAAGTTCTCGAGGTCGAATGCGACGGATGAGCCCTCGCGGCCTTCGCGCTGGATGGCAGAGCCCCTGTCATCGCCGTCATGCTGCTCCTGCGGGTGGTGGACGATGGTGACGTCTGCGCCTTCACCCGCGAAGAGGATCGCCACAGCACGGCCAATTCCAGAGCTTAATTTTCCATCAGCCAAGGACCTGCGCCATACGAACGAACCACCTACTCTCCTCCAGGAATCAGAGCATTTCCCTTTAGCCTCCCTACTCCAATGTAGGACTTACGACCGCTAGAGGCCTCCGGCTTTGTATCAAATGATTTTGGCGCCATGTCCCCGGGAGGTCTTATACCTGCTCGGATACGTTCTGCTTTAAAGTGGCTGCTTCGTTCGGCGGGGACATCCTGACTAATGCCGTCATAGAGAAAGGGTGTATGCGTGCGGTAATTAGACTGCGTTGAGCAGAATTTGAGCTGAGAAGTAGTAGGTTTCGAAAGACGGACTGGCGGAGGAGCATCTTGGTGGCCGTCTGATACCTGCACAGTAGTGTTTCGCGTACATTTCATTGCTCGAATAGTAGTTTGTTGAGTGGGATGCTTAGTGGCAGCTACACTCCGCGAAGATGTGATATCACTCAACCAGATCCCCCTCCTCACGCGTCGCGCGTCACCCCTTCATTCTGAGCGAATTATGGTCATGGACTGAGAAAGCAAAATCTATGTACAGTAAGCGTGATGTGACAACAATAGATGACTTAACAAATATATGCTAGAAATACAACAAGAAAGCATTGGTAGTGCAAAATAGAAATACGACCAGAGACGAACGTACATACTGTAGCGATATAATCATTCCTCTCGCTCTCGATTCGCAGGGTTGCGGCCACACATCTTTTCGACAGTATCCATGAACGTCTCTTGCCATTGCCCCTCGATCTTGATCGCGTCCTTGGAGTGTGACCCAAAGCCAATACAGGTCATGTTGTGGATCACCGTGTTCAAGGGCGGGCAACGTCCACTGATCAGAATCGTGATGCCGCCAAGGAAGCCTTTCTCGAGTTGCTCGTCATCATACCTCTTCTTCGTCTCCACGAACCCGTACTTGTTGTCCGCGTCGAACCGCGCTGCCACAAGCTCGATAGGCATCAGCATGATGAACTCAACCGAGTAGCGCGACCACGGCTTTGCGTCCTCGGGGAGGTTCGGCAGGCGCCGCAGCGAGACAAATACGATGCATTGCTTCCAGGTGTGGGCGAGTTCATGTAGGCGCAGCGCGTTGAAGCCCGCCTGGAAGAGCGCCGCGTTGAACTTCTGCGTGAACGCGCGCAACTCGGTGATGACCTGTGACGGGGTCAGCACCGGTCCTGCCGTGCCCGTGAGCTGCGCGAGCTCGAGGGCCTCTTTGTCCAACTCTTCTGTTTCCTTCGTGGCCTTGCGTCGCCTGAGGCAGATGTCTTTATGGGAACGCCAGTGCTCTTTCTGGCAGGCTGGGCTCTACGATAAACGAAGGTATAGGCAAGAGTCAGAGTTTTTTCGATGAAGCGATCTGTTGTAACACACGCAGTATGTCGCGATTTTACAACCGGTACAGAGAAGGAGTTTGAGCCTGTATTTGTCCTTGTCCTTGTTGCCTGCCATGCATACGAGATCCTTTAGTAGCGTACCAAGTATTATAGTTGTATACGTACAGTTCTGACACTGAGTAAACTCTCGTCGAGCGGACCTAGACTCTACGTCTAAAGTACGCTGTTGGTGAGCGGCGTTCGCATCGCTGGAAGACATTGGTTGCGAGTAAAATCCAAATTACTGAGGGGCCAGGCGGTACGTCGGTGGTGTATTGAATGCAGGTGTGTATTACGCGATGTCGGGGAATATACAGGAACTCGAACCAGGTGAGGAACCTGGAGAGTTTCTTTGGAGTTGCTGCTGAAGTTCATCGTCACGCGCCCTCCACGGTGATGGAATTTCTTAATAAGGCGAGTGGACGCCGCGGTGTTAGGCGTCTCTCAGAGTTGGAACTCGAAGTTTACTACGAGATTGTGCAAACACTTCCAGACCGTATGGTACAAATATCAAGCAATTGTAAATATTCTATTCTATATGCTCGCTATCGCAATCTCATGCAGTATTGGACTTTGCTTCGTTTGCGCAGCAAACGACTGTGGGCAAACTGTGGCTTCTTGTTGAACGCAACATCATGGTTCCGTGAGAAGCCATGAATTCTATCCCACGAAGTCCTATGAACACCCTATCGCACTGTATAGGCTCTCATAGTGGGGCAGTGATTTTGCACGTGTTGGATACCTCTACGGTGGTCTCGCACTGTTATCTCTCTTTCCTACATCCTCGCCGCTGTCGACACTACCAGCCCTAGGAATTCTGAATGTCGGAAAAGGAGAAAGACATAGCCACAGTAGAGGTTCAAGACCTCTCCGAAACGGTAGCGCACACTAGCGCACACGACCAGCAGGACATGAAGCGGATGGGCAAGAAGCAGCAGTTCGTTCGCAGCTTCCACATCGTCACTTCCGTAGCATTCACTTCCTGCGTCATGGGCACTTGGGAACTGCTTCTGACGACCTCTCCACCAGCACTCGTTGCTGGAGGTACCGCGGGCCTCTTCTGGTCGTGCATCTGGGGATACTTCGGGCAGAGCTTTATTGTTCTGTCACTGGCAGAAATGGCTAGCATGGCACCTACTGCAGGTGGCCAGTATCACTGGGTAAATAATTCTCTCTCTTTTTGGCAGGGTCGCAATGCTGATACCTGTACAGGTATCAGAGTTTGCACCCCGAAGGTACCAGAAGGTGTTGAGTTACACTTCTGGCTGGCTGGCTACGCTCTGTTGGTTGTCCTTTACAACCGTCAGCTGCTTTGTTTGTGGCGAGATGGTACAGTCGATGATTATTCTAAGCAATCCGGACTACATACCTGAAAGATGGCACCAAACGCTTCTCACCATTGCTTTCGTCATATGCGTAGGTGAGTGCTGCTAACCAAGGTCTATGCTCCTTATTTACTGTCATAATAGGCCTATTCAACATCTTCGCTGCGCCATGGCTAGCAATGCTCGAAGGCATCTTCGCCTTCCTGCATTTCATCGTCTTCATCCCACTCGTAGCTGCGATGTGGGCGCTGGCCCCAGTCAAGCAGTCTGCTCGCACCGCACTCCTCATGTTCCAGGACAACGGCACTGGCTGGAACAATCCCAGCATCGCCCTTCTCATCGGGCAAGTAACCGCCATGTTCACCCTCGTGGGGTCGGATGCTGCAGCGCACATGGCAGAGGAGATCCGGGACGCAGGCGTTGTCGTCCCCCGGTCAATGTGGTGGAGCTTCATCGCAAACGTGCCTCCGACACTCGCCATCCTCATCACATACTGCTTCTGCATTGGGGACACAGTCGCCGCAATCGACAGCCCTACCGGCTTCCCCATCGTCGACATCTTCAGCAAAATGACCACCACTTCCTCTGGCGCGGTCGGCCTCACCTTCGTCCTGTTCCTCTTGCTGGTGTTCATCACGGCATCATGTCAGGCAAGCGCGTCTCGGCAAACGTTTGCGTTTGCAAGAGATGACGGTTTGCCACTTGCACGGTACATTGGCTCTGTGCATCCCCACTACAAAGTGCCTGTCAACGCCATCATCCTCAGCATCTCCTTCACGCTCGTACTTAGCCTCATTAATATCGGCTCCACCGCCGCCTTCAATGCCTTCCTCAGCGTCGGCGTCGTGGCCCTCATGGCGACTTACAGTATCAGCATCTTCTGTGTCCTCCTGAAGCGTCTTCGCGGGGAACGACTTGGTCACGCTCGCTGGAAGCTCCTCGGGAAGAATGTGGAAGACGACGGTGGAGGGGGCGGTCTAGGAAAGTATGGCGTGCTCGTCAATAGCATTGCCCTGGTATATTCGATCTGGTCGTTCTTCTGGTCATTCTGGCCCGCGGCTAAGCACGCGCAGCCGGGGACGATGAACTGGGCGGTTGTTATCTTCGCAGGAGTCATGGCACTTGCTTTGGCGACCTACTTGCTCCACGCGAAGAACGTGTATGATGGGCCAGTGGCGAGGGTGGTGATTCTCGAAGAGGAAGACAGTTCTGAGGAAAAGTCTGAAGGATCATCGGTGTCTGCGTGAATGCAGACACCTTGAAGTCAGACTGTCCACTTGTTTTGATAAATACATGGTACGCAGATATTATACATACAAACGTGTGTCTAGTGCTACACGGTATATATAGCTGCTTGAATCGTGTCTGTCTCGACGAGTCGCTATAATCCCTCCACATCGTCTTCCGATTCCGTAGGTTCCACGTCTTCTTCATCCGATTCACTCAGAGAACTATCCTGAATCCAATTCTCGTCCGAGTTGTCGTCTTCGTCGAAGACCTCCAAGTGTTCATGTGAGCCCGGCAGGGGAGTTCCCGACGGTGGCATACAGGTCTACTGTCCCAGACGTCCCCGTGTACTGGACTAGGGTTGCAGTGTCGAGGGGAGGAAGAACATGTTCTGCCTTTGGATAAAGGTGAAGCAATGGTATTCATAATGGCGAGGCTCCGGATCGGTCGTCTGAAGATATGAGATTCGGAGTGGGCGACTATGCGACGCCACGAAGCCCCCGTGAGCCTACCCTAAAGTGATGGGATCACTAGCAAGCAAGCCTGAGCCTCCCCTCCCCTCCAGCTATCGATATAACGACTCACTTCGTGTTGACTCCAGAGTCAAGTGCTCGGTGGATATCGCAGCAGCTTATGTGTAAGTGGCAAGCTCGTTACAGCAGATTAAGGCTAAATTATACGGAATTTAAGCATGTAGGATACTGAATTTACGCCCTCAAAGTTAGTAAAGCTTGTGAAGTCGAACATCTATGTATCTACTGTCTGGTTGGCGAGACCGAATCACAATGCAATGAACATCCCGAGAACGAATCGTCGAATTATGAAACCATTTCAAGTCGCACTAACGGTGGCCCTATTCGTTGTTCCGCAGTCTGCAGTGACGTTGGAGATGACGACGTGGGCACAAGAGCCCCAAATGGCCACGTTGGGATCTCGAACTAAACACTCATCAATGCTGAGGGCTTCACGGAGATGGGATGTCCCTCACCTATCAACGTCTTGTCTCCTTCAAGTTGAGTGCGTTTTCCTAGCTGCAAGTTGGATTCTGTGACATGACAGTGTGAGTCGTTGTTTTCAACTTCAGATAGTGAAATTGTCTGACCCATTTCTCCAAGGGGTACTGCATTGACGATGGAATAAGAAGCCGCAAGTACCGTACAAGCTATTGAGCAGAGCATCTTGGATAAACGAGGGGACAGGCGAGCGCGTCTACTCTCCAGGCTCCCTTATATATACACTCCGTCAAGCACTGCGAACCCGCTACTCGGATGCTGGTGTCCATCGCTTGGACATAACAGGCGCTTAGCGATGAACAGCTGAGATTGTGCGTATTCACTACGCCAATCTTCCTGCCCTGTCGAGGTCCTAGCCTATACTGGAACGGAAGTACTTACGCCGCCCGAGAAAGTGGTGCGCCTTGTCTCAGTTGAATTGTATGCGGACACATGAACTGTGCGACCCTTCGTGGTGTCGTCGGATATGTAGAACAATAACACGCCGCGCATTCCTCACGCTGATCTCATGGCACACAGGGTTTCTATCAAGATCTGACGAGCAACGGTGATGGAAAAGAGTGGATGCCCGATGAGCATACATAGAGCATCTTGCTCACGTTTACACTCGCTTCCGCTGCGACCAACAGCCCATCACTGTTTTCGTGATGCATCGTTTCCGTTCCTCATGGTCCCACCGGTGGGGCATACCGCTACTCCCTGAGAACCTCATATGAAGATCTGACTGCAACAGATAAATTTATTGGGTCGTATTCTACTCACGGTGAGCACATATCACGCGAAATCATACGTGCACACCGCCCCGAGATGGTTGTTCCGGGAGTCTATAGTTCTCAAGCATCGACGCGCGTCCCTCCTAGGTAAGGGTCTCTCACGTCTCATCGTAACAGAACAAGACGTATCCAACTCCGCGTTCCAGGTATTTTGAGGCCAGGCGTCTCCGGTGGCACCAGGGTAGATCTGGAGACATCCCCGTCTCAGGATAGTCGCACATCTCCGGACATAAATGTACGTCCAGGCCCTGTGTTGCGCTAGGCTGTCCCGGTCACTGATGAACTAACATTTAATATCGAGCAGAGCCGCTTTGTACCGATTCAGGGAAATCCGTAGCATCCTTGTCACCACTGTAGCCGACTCGGAAGCCGCTTCGTCGTCTTCGCTATATCCCACATCAGCTGCCTCATATTCACATGTCGACACTGTTCCTTACAGGCAAACAGTCGCCGTGGACTCGCCAGGTGGCCCACTCTCGAAACCAGGTCCAAATAATGAAACAATCTTCTTAATACTCTGCGACAAAGGGCTTCGTGGTCACAAACGTCAACTTCTGAGCCGCTCGGTCATGCGCCCAAGATATTCGACTGACAAACATACTTCTCCTTCTCTAATCAGCGCCTTCTCCTGACACGATGATCTTCAACCTCAGCCCAAAGGCCATATACCAAACTGTGCGAACGTTTGAATCTAGGGCTAAACTCGCAGCCCAGCCTTCGGTCGGCCTCGAGTCGGAAAAGGTGAAGAGTCCACCCCCGCGCCCGAAATCTGCAAAAATCGGGGTCTGTCATAAAGTCAGTGTTTGTCACATACTATGTCGCTTATATGACTGAGTCGTTGCTGGGCACTTGAACTTCAAGTTGTTAGATCGGGTCCGTGTGTAGTGTTCGAGGTCCGGTCACGTACGGCCAGTGGTGTTCTGGTTTTTACACTGGATCACTGTTTCGGTACTTCGTGGTTTTTTTGTCCAAATATCCCCCTAACTATATGCAACATAGAATCAAAAATGCGTGTTATCTCTCTGTGTTGAGTAGCGGAAAACAACGGGACTGTTCCTTCTCCAGTGGGACGAAATCTGGTGGGCCGGGTATCCAGAGCCGCCAGATGAACAATTTCGAGGAGCTTCTTGAAGACTAGCTGCGAACGGTGCGTAGGGTTGTTCTCGTCTCCCGGTAGCGCGTTCCTGTCTTTCGATGCGCCGGTGATAACCATCAGTAGCGCGTCGCCCTAGTCCCAGTCATGACCGCCGTGAGACAAGGACGCCAAATAACTTTCTGGTTTCCAGCTAGCCGTCTACTGCGTGAGCCTGCGCTCCCTTTCCTGCCTTTCCTCCCTTCCGCCCTTCACTTCGCACTCATACTCCCACAGCATCCCATCGAATCTCCATACAGCGAATCTCCCCCTCAATGCGTGCGCTTCTTCCACACCCTGGGCGGACTTGAGCAGGTGCACATCGTCTACCACACACCCTGCCGCTCACGGTGGGCGCACGCAGAGGCGCTCGTGCAGTACACCTCGCCCAGCGCAGACCCGCGCGATGTGAGGCTTCCACAAGAGCTCTGATTAGGCTTGAGGGAGGTACTGCATTCGTCGCAGCTCGGCTACTCTACATCAACTAGGTACATCACTAAGTACTTGCTCTCGAGTCAAGGGAAGCGTAATCTAGCAATACATATAAGTACTTTGCGCGGACAGTGCATATAATATGAGACGGGGCGGCGTGCAGGAATTGAAAGAGGCTTGTGTAAATAGATACTTGGTCATCATAGATCAGAGGCAGGCGGCGGGGAGGTCTGGCAGCCGCGTGATCGACTTGGTGTGCGAGCGCACGACAGCGCGCGAGGTCCCGGGGCGCGGGAGGCTGCCGTAGGACGGCACCCACGACGAGTGCGTGTGGCCGGGGACGAGTTCGCTCCAGGAGGTGAGCACGCCCTCGTCGACGGTTGCCGCGTATGGCGGCGCGGCGCTGGAGCCTGCCGAGACGATCACGAATATCGACGCGATGCCCTGTGTGCGGTGCGTCAGACGGTGAGGCGCCGGAGTGGCCCGGCGGCGCACGCACGTATATCTGCACGGCCATCGGTACGACGATCTGCTGCGCGGGGTGCTGGATCGCGTACAGCGCGACGAACACGAGCTGCACGAGCGCGTAGAGCACGCCGCTCTGCAGCATGACGCGCACGACGTGCTTGCCGCCGCCCCAGGCGGTCGAGTCGAGGTGACAGATGCGCGCGATGATCAGCGTCGTCGTGATCACGTTGACGCACAGCGGGAGGACGAAACTCGCGAGCCCGACCGGGATTATCATGGGCGAGACACTGGCGTGGTTTCCAGTGATGGAACCAGCCCAGACGAACCATGCTACGACGCTGGCACATACTGCAATAATGATTAGTACGCTTCTCGTAAATCGGTATGAAAGATAAGTGTTTCACCTAGGCCACTAATGGAGGCAAGGAAGGGTACTATAACCACGTAGATGTTGCGTGACCAGATGACCCAGCAGCGATAGAGGAGGATGACATCGCCTATAAAGTTTGTTACAGATATAAACATGTCAGCGATCCAGGTTGTGGTAGTTTCATTCGCAAAGCCGTCCAACCCATGGTTGATCTACCATATTATTAACCATGAAGATATGAAGAATAGGTCTACACGCACTATATGGTGATGAAAGTGCCCAAATTCTAGACTAAAATGTGTGGTGCAAGAGAGGAAGAGCAGCAAGTTCAAGCAGGCGATTGCAATGGGTATTCGCCCCAGCCGTCGACGTGACAAGATGATATTCATAGATGTAAAAAACATGACGACATTGATACCTAGAAGGCCGTCCACGAGATGAGGATTTCACTGATAGATTGGCATGTATGACCGCACCGTATAGGATAGCCTCGCTAACAAACCCGATAAGCGCAGCGACATCCTCAGATATGTACGGAGCCATGAGGGAGAGGGGAGTTGACGATAGAGGGGTGAGTCTGTAAAAGCGTTTCAAGTCATCGCTGTTTCCGGGCGGGACTGCGTTGAGGCGGTGTGGCGTGGTGTTGCCAACTAGCAGAACTGACGGAATCTTCCCTGTGTGTGGGAAGACGTGGTCGGAAAAGCAACATCCCCAACCATAGACAACAACGTTGACTTGGAAGCATGAGCGATGATGGATGATTGAGATGTAACTCGGAGGGTTGGCAGCCATCCCTAGTTTCGAACATGCTTGAATAAGGGTTGCCCGGTGGGCCGATATAGCACCACGGTGAAGGGTTAGCACCGGCATGACCATATCACCACTCAACGGCAAGCTGTGCAAGCTACATCCCCACTGTTGATGTCCGTCAATAAGTTTGATCCATAGACCGACGTAGTTCTGTGTGATGAGATGGACGACGGACGCCGGACGCCGGCTAGCGCACTCAGACGCTAGCTCGCAGCTGTTCGTCTAACCCTCGAGTACCGTCCTACTCACGCAAACCGCTTTTCCGCTTCCCCTCCTCTGTTCAGAATCGGGGGAATAGACCGGGGATTGAGTTCTTCTGCAGTGGGTCCACATACGGCTTGTTGACTACTTATGCGACGGTTCAGCCGGTCCAGACGCAGCGGGCCATGTTCATCGCCAGAGGCTACCCAAGGAGGAGTCGAAGCAAAGTCTACACAAGGAGCAGGTCGCAGGCCGTGGCCGACGTCCATCGCATAACAACAATGTCGTATCGTACGTCATCTTCGCACAGTTTTCTATGATATCCCGTCCAGCCAATATCTCCGTGGGCAGATGCCGGGCAATGTACAAGAGCGACGCACTGAAGCAAGGCGTGTACCAGCCGCTGTGTTCTTGGAGGCTGTGTGAAATGCAAGCTTGCTGAAGGTCGTGGCGTCCCCGGTTCTGGCAGTGGCGACATTGCGAGTGCTCGGAGGGAGGGAAAACCCCAGCCGCGGGCGCTTCCGCTGCCATCGGCGGAGCTGAGACATGCTGACAGGTGGAATGCATGAGCACGTCGTGTACAATGCATCGGTCAACGATGTCCGCCTCTTGCTCGTCGTGGGCGACGACGACGAGGCCCCGTGAGCGCACACAGGCTGACGTCACTATGCGTCGTGTGGTGCAAAGGCCGAAGGCGGCAGGTGAGTTGACAAAAGGGGCAAGTCATATCGACCAGGAATGTTCCGATCAGCGGCTTGCTCCAAGCGCTCGTATGCATGCATGCAAATTGACAGTGAGCTCCTTGATGTAAATACTCTCCCACCTCGCCGTCGCTCCTTTGCTCGCCCCCCTCCGTCGCACGATGTGAGTTCAACGGCCCCCTCCCATGACCACACACTGACATCCCCCTTCACGTCTAGGTCGAGCATCGAGAGTGCGAGCAGTGCTTCAACGAGCACATTCACAGCTGCCCTTGTTTTCAACGCGGCTGTCTTTGGTGCCGAAATCGCTGTCTTTACTCTTGTACGACCCTACTTTCCTGCCATTTACCAGCCACGAACATATGTACCTCCGGAAGAGTGAGTCGTATCCTTCTGAACATGGGGCGTATCTCACATTTGTTCCAGCAAGCGGATCCACAACCTCACCAACAACATCTTCCTATGGCCCGTAGCCGTCTTTCGTGCAGACTACACCAGAATAAAGGATGTGAACGGCCTGGATGCGTACTTCTTCGTGCGGTTCCTCCGAATGATCGCCATTGTATTTCTCCCTATCTGGGTCATTTCCTGGCTCGTTCTTCTTCCTGTCAACGCTATCCACACCACAGTGCCCGGCCGCTCTGGCCTTGACAAGCTCAGCTTCGGCAACATTTCCAAGGACAAGCAGGCCAGATATGCAGCGCACCTGATTTTGGCTTGGGGGTTTACGTTCTGGGTGTGGTGGAACATCAAGCGCGAGATGGCCAACTTCATCAACACTAGGCAGCGGTGGCTGATGTCCCCCGAATACTCTCAGTCTGCCCGGGCCAGCACGGTGCTCATCCGAGGAGTACCCCAGCGATACCTCACCGAGCGGGCGCTTACTAAGCTCTACGAAACCCTTCCCGGCGGCGTCGCGAAAGTTTGGCTCAATCGCGATCTCAAGGACATGCCCGATCTATATGAACGCCGCCTGAAGGCTTGCGCGAAGCTCGAAAGCGCAGAGACGTCCCTGCTGAACACCGCCACGAAGCTCAGAAACAAGAAGCTGAAGGCAGAGGCAAAGGCCCTGAAGAAGGGCAAGGTCTCGCCCTCGAACGGAGACGACCGGCCCTTGACAGACCCCTCTATCGCTGACGCCGACACGGAGCGTAATATCTCCCTCGCTGAACAGCTCGTCCCGACGGCCAAACGTCCCACACATCGCCTTCCTGCCGGGTTTCTCCCCTTCTCGCTGCCACTCATCGGCAAGAAGGTTGACTCTATCGAATGGGCGCGCGCAGAGATTGTAGAAACTGCTACAGCGTTGAAGGAGCGCCGCCGGATACTTGCCAGGGATGTCGCAGTCGCGTCTGCAGAAAGCGGTCTTCCGCCCACCGAGACCAACAACCCCCACCCTGATGCGTTAAAGCCAAGCCCCGAGGCCCACAACCAGACGTATCCACCCATGAACAGCGCCTTCATCCGCTTTAACCGGCAGATCGCTGCCCATCTCGCTCAGCAAGCACTCACACACCACTCGCCATATCGTATCGCTGACCGTCAGCTGGGCATCGACCCCGAGGATGTCATTTGGGAAAACCTCAACCTCAATCCCTACGAGGCTCGTATTCGAATGGCCATTTCTTGGGGCATAACACTCGGCTTGATCATTCTTTGGGCGTTCCCTGTTGCATTCGTCGGTGCCGTATCGAACATCAAATCCCTTTCCAACACCTACAAGTGGCTGCATTGGTTGAACTCCTTGGGACCCACTGTCATTGGTATCATCTCCGGTATCTTGCCCCCAGTCGCCCTCGCCATTTTGATGATGATGCTGCCCATCGTGTTGAGGCTGCTCAGCCGTTTCGAGGGCACGCCCACGAGGACGGGCATCGAGTTGAGTCTTATGACGAGATACTTCTTGTTCCAGGTTTTGGTGAGTCGCCCGGTCCTGTCCCGACTTCACAGGCGCTGACAGATTCCGGCATAGCACTCTTTCCTCATCGTCACACTCTCGTCCGGTATCATCGCTGCTCTTCCGCAACTTGTCAACAACCCCTCCTCCGTCCCTAGCCTTCTCGCACAGCAGCTACCTAAGGCCTCCAATTTCTTCCTCACTTACATCATCCTGCAAGGCCTCTCCGGTACCGCCTCAGGCTTCCTCCAAATCGTGAGCCTCGTGATCTACTACGTCAAGCTCTTCATCCTCGGGAGCACACCGCGCTCGATCTACAACATCAAGTACACGCTTCCGAATGTGAACTGGGGCACGCTGTGGCCTGTGACGACGCTCCTCGTCGTAATCTCGCTCACCTACTCGATCATCTCGCCCATCATCAACGGGCTCGCGTGCTTCTCTTTCTTCCTCTTTTACCAGTTGTACAAGTACCAGTTCCTCTGGCAGATCGACCAACCGAAGAGCACCGAGACAGGCGGTCTGTTCTATCCGTCCGCGATACAGCATATATTCGTGGGTATGTACATCCAGCAGATCTGCCTTGCCGCGCTATTCTTCCTGGCGCAAGACCAGAACGGCCACCCAAGTGCGATCCCCGAGGGCGCGCTGATGATAGTGCTCATCGCGTTTACGGTCTTCTTCCACCTCGTCATCAACAACTCGTACGGCCCCCTCATCCACGCGCTTCCGCTGAGCCTCGCGGACCAGGTGGGCGGCGCGGACGCCGATCGCGCGGCCGTCGAGCAGCAGCTGCGCGAGGAGGCGTCGACGGCGGACGGGCACAGCGTGCGCTCCGCGAGCCGCGACGACGTCGCGGACCTCAAGGCGGAGAAGGCGGCGGCGCGCGCGGTGAGCGTGCACGAAGACAAGGGCAAGACGTCGGCCGCGTCGTCGCCCGTCGTGCCCGCCGCGTCCGAGGTGTCGGTCGAGGAGACGGACCCGGCGACGGCGAACCCGCCGGAGATCGCGGTGCCGGACGAGGACGTCGGGCCGAAGGAGTTCTACCACCCTGCGGGCGTCGACCCGCAGCGCGTCGTGTGGATCCCGCGCGACGAGCTTGGCTTGGCGGAGGAGGAGGAGAAGGCGAACCGGGCTGCTGGGATCGAGGTCAGCTTTGAGGAGGCGTGGATGGACGGGAAGGGACATGTCGATGTCAGTGGTGCGCCGCCAGGTCCAGAGATCAGGGGGCTGTAAGCTGGTGGGATGGACTCTGTATGACCTGTGTGAGAGGAAGAAGTACGCTTGTTGAGACCTTTTCTTTTGTGTGTATTGTATCTCCACACTCTGGGTCATTTTTACGACATATGTTACAATCTTTCTCATCCGTGTTGATATTTCTTACATGTAATTTCTAGCTACGATCTCCACGAATTGAAATGCGAAGTCGAAGGTTGCTATTCATAAGATACGCGTGACACCTGCCTTCCCTACGAGTCCTGCAAATTCTGCTGCGGGATGCTCGGCCTGCCCTCGTTGTCAATCAAATAGCGGTTCAGCGCGGTGCGGTCGCGACACTTGTGCTCGGTGCCCCACGCGTACACGGCGTGCAGCCACTCGCCGTCGACGAGCACGAGCTTGTCCTCCTCGAGCGTCGTGTCGGCGTAGCAGTGGAAGCTCGCGACGAGGTAGCGCAGACAGTGCTCGATGTGGCCGCGGTAGCCCGTCGCGTTCGTGACGTACCCGACGCGGATGACGTCGAGGCAGTGCAGCTGGTGCACCATCGTGACGAGGAACGTGCGGTTCGTCGCGCCGCCGCGGACGGAGCCGTCGGTCGGGAAGAGCGTGCCCCACTCGGTGTCGTTGTACAGGCTCAGCGCCGGCGTCGGGTCCTCCCACGCGACCATCTGCGGCTCGTACGGGATCGGCACCTCCATCGGGCGGTCGTCGCCGACCCACGCTGCAGCGCGCGACGCGTCAGGGGCGGCGAAAGACACACAGCGCGCGGACGACGTACTGTACTCGGCGTCCGTGGGCAGCAGCGCGCGCAGCCGCGCCATGTTGCGCATCGTTGCGAAGATGTGGCCCACCGTGAGCACGGCGGCGAGCACGGTGCCGCAGAGGGCGGCCGTCCAGAGCGTGTGCGGGCGCGCGGCGCGCGGCGAGTGTCTGTGAGACATGGTGGCGGGAGCAGCAAGCAAGTAGCAGCAGCAAGCACGGCGGGCCCGCTCGCTTGATATTGGGTCCCCACGGATCCCTACGCCGTGGTCATCTTATTGTCGACACCGCTCCGGAAGGCGCTGCTGCGAGATGTCTGTTAGGCGTAGGCGAATGGTATGCGGCCCATCAGGCAAAGATCGGGTCCCAACAGGCGTTTCCCAGCAGAGCTTGAGATTCCGGTGAGGGCAGTGTTCCCATTCGGAGCGGTTAGGGGTCGAGCAGGCGCATGTGGCCAACGCGCGAAACAATGGGGAGGGAACTACGAAAAGCCTCCGGATGCATCCTGCATCACACCGCAAACACGCCCACAAAAAGATTCGCGCTGGAGATATCCACAGTGCCCGATCAAGCACAAAGACCGAGTCTCGGGGCCCGACAAAGAGATGAAATCTCTGTGATGAGACGTGCCTCTTGTGAACGTCGTGATTGAGACAGCGAGCCCATCGAAAGATTGGGGTCTGCTGAGGTGAGACGGCGACTGCAGGTCACTTAATTGTCCTCGACGACGGCCTGCACGGGCGCACGCCTCTTGCCTGCTATTATGAAGCACCGCCAGGGCCGGGAAGCATTTGCGAGCCTGCAGGCACTCGTGTGGCAATGATGTCAAAATAGGGGTACCGCCGGGTGGTCGGAATGAACTGATAGATACAAAGTTCTGGTAAGTGATTCTTCAATCAAAGCGTGGTCCGAGCAGGGTCGTGAAACGCGCGACGCCGAAGCTTCATGGGCCTAGACGTACATATAACTCTCGGAGGGACAATCATATGTCAGTGTTCTCGTCGGTTCCGTAGCAGGATGGATATGGAGGATGGGCTTCGTGTTGGCTCTCTCCGTGACGACAGCGCCAGCCGGAGATGTCGACGTAGATGATCTTCAGTGCATTCACTTGGCGGCGCCGCCTGCTCTGATCAACCTGCAATGAGACACGACACGCCGGCAGTACAGAATGGGTGTGAGGATCTCAGTACTTCGGATCCTTTACTTGCAGCCTCTGGTATCAGGAGGGTAACTTATGGGCGGATCAGCGCGGTCAAGTAGTAACAGAGGTAAGACTCACGATGTCATTACACCAACATTGTAATTTTGTGACATAGTACCAAAGTAACTATCTCAGCAGCCGCTGGAAACGAATCTACTGACCCAGACCTCGCGAGCTCAATGGTGTGTGATAAGCAGAATATTTGATCAACGACTGATGGTACCGGTGTATGATGAGAAATTGTGAGTACAGAATGCTGTGACTCGCTGCCCACGAAATCTAGAATCCTCTACAGCTTGCGGCTACATTGCGTGCAGATGACGTCCTTCGGCCCCTGTCCGCGACAGAAAGGCGTCCCGGACAATAGCGAGACGCAAAAGGGACCGCCGTACACTGTGATGGATTCCAACGGCATGGGCCGCTGAGTGCTCTGCCAGGGTCGTGATATTTCTCGAACGAGGCGTCCTGAATGTCGAGTGTCAGGTCAGGAGAATGATTTAAAGGTACGCAGGGTTCTATCGAGCGTACCGTCGAGTCCAGGCACCATGCACTCAATTTTGCGGACTCTCTTGCTCCTGGCCTCGGCTGCCGCCCTCGCCGTCGGCCTCCCTATCTTGGAAGACGGTGCGTGTTTTCGGTCGCGTAGCGTATTTCATCTGCTGATATCCCCCGCAGTCGGAATCGCGGAGCCCGTCGCCACAAAAGTTGCACCGCCCGCAGGTACGTCTCCGTCGTGGCTCCGCAGGCTGAAGCCGACACATTGCATGCAGCGAGGGACACGTCTGTGCCTTCCGTGTGGTGCGCGGGAGGGTCACGGGCACACGTCGAGATCGCAGAGGCGGCGCACGAGCATGCATGATGGCGGGATGCACGCGGGGGCAAAGTCGAAAACATCGAGACGATGGAGCCGAAAATTCTACATGAAGCGATTATGCCTCGTTTTTCGAGCCTCAAATGAGTACCGAGGGTGAGCGCAGGGCTGCACCGCGACGCTATGTTTTCCGCCTGCTCGGGTGAATAGGACGTGTGAACAGGGACGGGAGGCACATCCTCACTTTGACATGACAAGCATCAGTGCGACACATGCGGCGTCGCGCCGTTCTCTAGCCTCCAATTGTCTTGAGGGCGGGGCCATCTTACAACAGACGTCTGCAATCACTCACGGAATTATTGACGGAGTAATGCAAGTGTCACAGCATTGGTGGGCGAAGTGCTGCGAGGATGGTGCTTGGAGATAGGATTGGAAGGACCAAAGACGCGGCACTGGGCGGATTGAGGGAAGCTGGAAGGTTTGCTGCGACGGAGAATGGAGGTTGCAAAGGCGCTGCGTGGGAGCTCCCGTCCGTCCAAATTGTGGCCTCAGTGCGCGCGTGGTAAAATTAGTGTCACTTCTCCGAACGAGCTATATTCGTCTGATAGTCTACATACAAGCTGATATGAGGCCGTTGCAGAAGGTATCACAAAAATGCACTCACTCTGTGAGACCCGACTCGGGGTGCCGAAAATTTACATTGTAACTTCCTGGAAATGACTCGGCGAGAGTCGGCGTCGATCAGTCTACTGCCTTGAAAATTAGAATCAAATTAGGAGTGCTCTGGATTCTTTCCTGGATCATGCCTGGTAGCCGTTGTCAATCGCGCAAATGCCATTCGACGTACGCAAGTACTGCAGACCGGAGTACCGAGGACTTGTCGTAAACTTTCTTGGAAACGGCACTGGAATACACATCCAAGGCTTTGGCTTGCAGAGCCGCATTTTCAAACAGCATAAAAACCAAATGTCTGGCAGTAAATTGTTCACCTTGTGACTTGCAAGCGTTCCGAGTCTGGACATGAAATGCAAGCGATGCTGTGACACATAACAAGCGCCTAACGGAGGAAAACGCCTTTTGTCACGAGTCACGTTACAGCAGTAACGTCACGCTATATTCCAGCGCCCGACGGCACGGCAGCCTCCGTCATCATCTTGCTCGATACCTTGTCTCAATATTTCACTCTGAAACTCTGACACGAAACATAACGCGCGCGAGCTGGGAGATTTACTAATGCACAGGTCTACTACATCGTTATACGCTATTGGTCTGAGTACAGATACACAGAAGTCATAATGATAAATGGTGCGCAAGAATGCTGGGTCGACTGAGTTCGCCGAAGTCATGATGTTATGCTACACAGGACGCGGGATGTCTGCCGGAGAAGACGAAATGGTACAATGCCCCTCAGGACGGAACGAAAGGTATCCGAGAGGCGTGATGGGAGCCCTCTTCAATCGTCGTCCGGATCTTCCGTCGAGACGTGGGCAGCTTTGCCCCAAATTGCGACCTCAGGCTCGGGGGCCCGTTCTAGACGAACAGTCAGAATGTCAACTTGTAACGACGACGGATGTCTGCGGAGCTCACTGATCATGGCCTCGGGCTCGCGCTTGGCTGTGGGTAACGCCGTGAGTGACAAGACGACTCTCGGTGCAGGCAGGGACTGACCTTTGTACTCAGCGGGGGCGGCGCTGGCCATGGTGATGGCGAGGGCGAGGGTGAGGGCGGAGACGAAGAAGCGCATATTGGTAGTGGGGATAGCAACGAAGAGGTGACTCCTGGATTTTGTCGTGAGTCTGCTCCGTATTTATGCCTTACTGCACCCGATGTGCAGTGAGGCATGAGTGACCAGTGGAGCAACACGGCGGCGCGTCTGGCAATGCACATCCCGCCTGCGGACAGCGTGGGCACAGCTCTCGCAGCAAATGGACCGGAACTCACGGGCGCAATCTCGGTAGCGAGCAGGACAGATACCGATATATCTTTTTTGTCCGTACGTCTCAGTCTTTGTGTCCTGAAAGATCGCTGCAGATTCAAGCTTTAGGATATTTGACTCGCGAGAGTCTATTGAGTGATCTTAGACATACCAGCCACATCTCCTCGGATGCGTCGGTAGTACAGATGGCGACTCTCTGTTTCATGGCTTCATCTCCTCGTGTTCCTGGTGCGGTCTTTGTGCAAGCAATCTCCAGATCTTCGGAAAACAGCGTAAGAGCGATTACACTTCTTGTGCTAACTGTTCTTAGGCTAATGAGGTTCATCGCGGAAAGTAGGCCGTAATCCCATGCGCATGCCGGGATGAGTGGTGCGTTTCAACCGGACATGGACTGTTCATGACAGTGCGAATACTCGCTGTTCTGGCATCACCACGACTTACCGTGCTGCAAGATGACGGAGACCAGTCATTTTTGCTCGCGTCTCCTGCTTTGGCACCGGTACCCATTCCTATTGTTTCGCTCACTTTGATGAACTCCGGCTTCCGGGATCACCCAGGCGGACGGAACCGCACAACAGATGTATCAAGCTGATCGTGGGACAATATGCAGACGGCTAGATCGGTGCCCCTGAGCTGTGCCTCGTACTACGACGCGCACTCCAGCGCCATATCTGCTCCTGCTGGACTACAGGGACTCTGACGATGCCCTCCCACATGCCTTCGTCAAATCCACGCGCCTGGACGAGCTCAGGCTTGTCCATCCTCCTTGTGTCGACGAGCCTCATAATGGTTCTCACCAACATTCTTGTGACGTACCGCAATATCGTGCAACTGCGGCACCTGCTCCCCGTGGAGACCACACATAACCACAGTGAGTGTATTTGCCAACCCTTGTGCGAGCGCCAGATTGATTGCGCCACTGCAGCCTGGACGGTTGAGGACCACCCGAACGAGGTGCCCGTCGACGTACCGCAGGTCAGCGTCGTGTGGGACCACCTGCCCCCGCGTTTCGACATTTACAACGACACTGAGTGGGGCACACTCCTGCCTACGGACGGCTCAATCAACATGGGCGCGGACAGCGGCACGTTCCTCGTGTCGATGGTGCACCAGGTCCACTGCCTCGACATCCTGCGCGTCGGGTTCGTGACGAACCGTACAGGCTACACGTCGCATGTCCAGCACTGCCTCCGCTACCTGCTGCAGGCGGTGATGTGCTTCGCAGACCCGACCCTGGAGATCGACGAGGAGGTCATGGAGGACGGGAAGTGGACGCACAGAATTCACGACTACGGGATCGCACACAAGTGCCGGGACCCGTCGGCGATGCAGGAGTTTATGCTCGCGCACAGGCAGCCGACCGAATTTTTTGACGGACCTGCCACCTGAGCGTCCTGCGGCGCTCCTGTGTGGAGGCGGCGGGTTCATCTTTACTTTAGGTCGTTATATTGAGAATGTACTATAGCCGATTTTGCGCGCGCAGTCGGAATTCAGGATGGCTGCTTATGTCAGCAACGTTACTGCACGTCACGTGAGGTAGTCTCAGAGAACGCCACAGCAATCCCGCTTCGCTCGTCGCCCTCACCGACGTCCGACCAGGCTGCCGTCGCCGTCATGTTGCGGGACAACTTATACATACGGGTTTACCATTCCTTTCAGCCCAAAATCTCTCCTCAGAGCAACCTCCCATCAGTCAAACAACTCAGCATTGCAATCACCTTACTGCTGTGCGCTCATCTTTGCCAGGGACATGCGGACGTGGTCAAGAAGCCCTGAGATAGGTCCCGGGTGCAGTATTCACGGGCTTCTTCCCTACCGGATGAAGATGCCCTTTCATCTCGGTCGTCGAGCTGCCTCGAGCGTGTCTTGGTCTACCACGAACATCCCATGGCGCTGCTCACACCCGTCGTCGCGGCCGTGCTCGGCTACGTGCTGTGGAGGCTTGCCAGATGGACCACCAAGCCGCAGAGCGCCCTGTCCAGAGTGGCGGGACCTCCCAGAGAGTCGTGGCTCAAAGGTGCGTCCCACGCAGCGCACGCGTCGTACACCTTATGCATGGGACGGCAGGCAACGTGCAGAATCTGTTTCGGGACGCACTCGAATACAATCTCCGGCTGTCGCGAGAGTATGGCACGGCCGTGCGCATGTACAGTCTCTACGGCGTGAGTGGCAACGTCGACGTTCCCGCCACGGCTGACTGACAGCGTGCGCCGGCTAGCAAGAGGCGTTGTACATCTCCGATCCCCTAGCCTTGCAGCACGTCTTTGGAAAGGACCAGCAGGCCTACGATGTGAACGATGCGTTCATCACGTGAGTTGTCAAGTCGTACCGCCGCCCGACAGTCTGACCGCGCCTGCAGGAGCAACCTGCTAATGTTTGGTGAAGGGCTCATCGGAACGCTCGGCGACCAGCACAAGAAGCAGCGAAAGATGCTCAACCCTGTCTTCTCGGTCTCAAACATGCGCGACCTGCTGCCCGTGATCCAACCCATAGCAGACCAGATGGCTGCGATTTTCACGCAGCAGATACCGGGCGACGGCGGTGCGTTCCCCCCGACTAACCTTTTCTCGTACACTGAGTAACGGCGTCCCAGCTGTCACTGAGATCGACGTCATGCCGTGGCTATCGCGCGGTGCCCAGGAATACATCTCCCAGGCGTGTTTCGGGTACACATTCAACGCGCTGGACCTTAACAAGCGCAACGAGTACTCGGAGGCTGCGCGACGATATACGTAAGTGCCCTCACGCATCTGTGCGTGCTCGTCTCACGGCGCCGGTGTTAGCCCCGCCGCCCTGAAGCTGTCCCACTTGCGCCCGTTTCTGCCGTTCATCGTTCGGACGTTCCCTCTGGCGTTGCGGAAGAAGATGGTAGAATGGTACCCGAGAGAAGCAATGAAGGATTTTGTCTACATTCTCACCACAATGCACGAGACTAGCAAGCGGATCTTTGAGCGAAAGAAGCGGGCGCTGGGCGGGGAAGGCGGTCAAGCACAGGGTGAGAAGGAGGAGGGCGATCTGGGCCCTCTTATGCAAGGGAAAGACATTATGAGTATCCTCTGTGAGTTTACGATCTTCCGAGTGGGCAGCAACACAATGTGCTTATTGTCACACCAGTGAAAGCGAATGCCTCCTCAGACGAGGCTGACCGTCTGACAGACGACGAGCTCATCGGGCAGATGAGGTACTACTCGAAATGATGTCCCTTTCAAGATAGAAACTAACCACGTCGCGGTTAGCACCCTGTTATTTGCTGGTTTCGAAACAACCACGTACGCGATCTCGCGGATTCTCTGGCTCCTCGCTAGTCGACAGGATGCACAAGCACGCCTGCGGAGCGAGATCCGCGCCGCGAAGCAAGCCTACCTGGCAGAGGGGCGGTCGCCGGCCGAGGCATGGGAGGACGTCTCGCTCTCGTACGACGACCTGATGGCGCTGCCGTACCTCGACGCGCTCCTCCGCGAGACATTGCGCGTGTACCCGCCCAGCAGTGTGCATTTCCGAGTGTAAGCTCTCACGTGTTCTCCTTCGCTCGCTGCGAGGCTCACGGTTCTCTAGGGCTAAGGAAGACACGACTCTGCCGCTACAGTATCCGGTGCGCGCAGTGGACGGGTCGTCGGTGTCTGTCGTTCCTCTAGAAAAGGGCACTCAGCTACTCATCTCGATTATTGCCTCCAACCACAACAAGGACGTCTGGGGAGAAGACGCGTCAGAGTGGAAGCCGGAGCGATGGATGACGGCCTCGGCAGAGTCCGAAGACAAGGACAATGCTGCGGTGAAGAGCTCTGTGCGGTATCCAGGCGCATACTCGTCAATGTGAGTGTTCGCCGCCCGTCGCTTGGAGGCCGGCGCGCTGATGTCCGCTCACAGACTTACGTTCCTCGGGGGTCCCAGAGGGTGCATGTACGCCGCGTTGCACACTAGCTGCTGCTTCGCCACTAACACGAGCCCATCCCGGCAGCGGTTTCAAATTTTCAGAGATGGAAGCGAGTGAGTCCGCCTCTCGCAGCACACCAAGTCTTCCGTCGCTAACACACCCTGCGCCGCAGAGCAGGTGCTCGCGACGCTGCTCCCACGCCTGCACTTTGCGCTGCCTTCCGCGACGAACGCCGACGGCCGGAAAAAGGAGATATACTGGAAAATGAGCGGGCCCCAGATCCCCGTGGTGCAGCCGCCGTTTGGAGACGGGATGTCGCCCCAGGTGCCGCTGGACGTGCGGCGTGTCGAGACGGAGGACTTTGCGTGATTCCATTTCTTTTTGTCCGTGTACTGCCACCTCGATCGAGGCGGGTTTTACCCCTCGATCTGCCACTTTTGTTGCGCCCGAGTGTGAGTGCCTCGTAGAATGCCGTCGGGATTGCATGGTCGCCCATTGCGCCCGCGCTCGCTGTCGCGGACGGCATGGTGCGCTCCGTTCTATCAGCGCTCGCTGCGTGCGCTATTTGCACCGAGCAGTGGCGAGGCCTCGGATTCCCACCGAGATGCGAATCTCGACGCAGTGCGAACCGTCGCCGTCCGAATTTGCTCAGTCTGCGTCCGTGCAAGCATGGCTACGGAGGAAATCGCACAAAAGCGTCCATCAGACACGCCGCGATCTCGTCAGGCAGCGTTTGCGCCCCCGAACAATCACTGGAACAGCCACAAAACCACAGCCCACCGGGCGTGTCGCCCACCAGCCCCCGTCATAAGCCCGAAGTCGTGTGAGTGCGTCCCTGCCCCTGCGCCGCCGCCCCATTGACACCCGCCGCCCCTCGCGCAGCGCACCCATGTCCGAATACGTCCCCCTCGTGCAGGATGAAAAGGACGACGGCCTCGAGGCGTCCGAGAGATACGTCCTCGACGAGCGCCGCTTCTGGACGTCGCCCACCTTCTTCATGGTCGTCCTCGTCGCGCTGCTCCTCGTCAACGTCACGTGCCTCGTCTTCACGACGCACCAGGTCAACGTCGTCTACGACACGCTCAAGACACGTCTTGACTTTGTCAACACCCAGGACTTGCCGAAATTGAAGGTAGGCTGTCGTCGCTGTACTTGCGGGCACTGTGCTGACGTGAGCGAGCAGCCCCTTTGAATGCCCTAAGAGAAAGGGATAATCTTTCATTCCGTCTCCGCGCGGCACAGACCCTTCGTCTTTCGCACTGCACCGTCGCCACGAATATTTCACGGCCTTTTCTTGGGCTTTCCTCTGATTTTTAGGGCACCTTGTCGCACATCGAGCGGCGTGTATCCATACTTGTACAAATGCTCTGTGATTAATCCATCCATCCATCCATCCTACGTAGACCAGATACAAACAACGAAAAACGAGGGCGTAAAGGAGCGTGATGTCATGACAGTGCAACGAACAGACCACGGAGGGGCCTATACGACGTGCGCGAGGGAACTCCCGCTGCTGATCGCCGTCGTGAGCCGGTCTTTCCCGTCCAGCTTCGGGACGACGAGCTCGACGTCGTCGTCCTGGGTGAGCCCCGTGCTCCGGCCGAGCCCGCTCGAGCTCGACATGTCGACGGACAGCCCCGGGCCGCGGCTGCGCGACATGCTCGCCCAGGAGAGCCCCGAGATCGTCGCCGACTTGGACGTCTGCTCCCAGGAGAGCCCGAGCCCGACGTGGATGATGATGAGCGTCGACGCGATGCCCTGTGTGCGGCGTGAGCTCTCTTTCTCTCGTCGGCGGCGGCGGCGCGCGAACGCTCACATAGGTTTGGCACGCGACCTCGATGAGGATGACCTCGGACGGGTGGTTGAGGCCGTAGACGACGACGAAGATGAACTGCACGACAAAGTAGAGCGCGCCGCTCTCGACGATGATGCTCATCGCCTTGCGCGTCGTGGAATGCGTCGGCAGGTTGTACATTGCCGTACCCCGCGACATGAACCAGATGCGCCCGACGATCAGCGAGGTGACCATGAGGTTCGTGGCCAGCGGGAGCGTGAAGCTCGCGAGACCCAGCGGCACGATCGACGGGTTCACGGTGGCACTTGTTGTGCCAGTGACCAGATGGCCCACCACGGCTGAGCAGACTATGTGCGTACAATATGGTCAGAGATTTGCGTACATGTCAAAGGTGTGGGACTCACTTAGGCCCGCAGCCGCACTCAGAAGCGGGAGGATAATGATCCAGTAGTTGTACCCCCATATTATCCAGCACCGGTAGATCAAAACCAAGTCTCCGAAGAAGTCCGCCACTGAAACTGTGCAATCTGCGATGAAGAGATGGTAGGTCTCGTTCGCGAAGCCATCGACGCCTGAGGAGCCCTGTAAGAAGTAGATTCGTCCAGATCTCGTTATGCGATTCACATTCCAGAAGCACGCACCAAGATGGTATAGAAGTGGTTAAACTCCAGAGCGTAGTGAAGTGTACACGCCGTGAAGAGGCAGCAGTGGAGGGCCACGATGACCTTGTTCAGGCCGCGGGACTTCTTGACAGAGTAAAGAACGTATATCGATGCTGCGAAAAGTACGCAGTACGCGCCTAGGTGCGTCGCCGCAGTCAGTGAGCGCGTGCGCCTCCCGCGAAGGTTGGCAAGCGTGCGCACCATAAAATAGTGACTCGCATGCGAACCCTATGAGGGCCAGCACGTCGACGTCAACAGCCATCTCGATGGCGGGAAGGAGGAGAACAGCCGGTGGGTGGTAACAGCCCCAGCTGTATTACCCATATACCTCTTGACTTAAAGTTTGCATGACAAGCAAACCGCCGTAAGTACGCTTCTACGTGGAAAGAGGCCGGAAATGATTAGCGACGTCCGATGCGAGCCATAAAGGCACGGCATAATCTTACCAAACTGACACGCGAGTACGCACAGTCCAGGACGGCACAGGAAAACAGCTGCTGCGAGCCAAGTACAGCAGCCGCCCTTGTATCTTGACCATCGCCGGCATAAGAGGGCCCGTCGTGCTCGAGTTAGCTGAGGACAATGGTGCCTCCGCGGGGACGGGTATAGCAGCATCCCGTCATGAATCTGCCGGCTGATGACGGGCGGTCTGCGAAACGGAATGGCCGAATGGTATCACGGTCGACCTCCCGCTGAGACGCCACTGCCACTTAGCTCCGCGGTTCACACGTCCGAACCTTGAAAGTCGCACACACCCCTGCTTGATGCCCGAAATTCTCGCACTCTGCACGATGATTTCTTCAAGTGTAAACACCCGCTATTGCCTCGTCATCTTCAAGAACCACTGTTTCATCGCGTCGAAGCACCGTCGAGGACGTCTGGGAGTACAACAGTATCAGTGATCAGCATCTGGATGAACTTGGACAGGAAAGTCACAGACCGCCCACGTGGTTAGAAAACTCTCTCCATTCGGGAGCATAAAGTCCTGGCGGTGTGGGAAGCCGGGCACATGCAACCATCGTCGAGCGACTGGAGTTGGGCTAGCCGATGTGGCTGGGACATGCGGCCGCGTGAGGTCATCTCAAAACCGGGACCTACTGGACAAACTCGTCCACTCCTTTCATCTCTTCAAGGGGCAGGGGCGGCACCGGCTTTTGCCTGCGGCAGGGTCATTCCGAACTCAAGAGCCACCAACCAGGGTCATGCCAACGATAAAGAGACACCCCTGGTTGTCGTAGCATAGCGGCGTAAATCATGCATTAGTCGTGATAGAAATTAACAAGACAGCCCGAGGCGAGACGTAACCCTGTCGAGACCTGCATCAAGCTAACTCAACAGGAGATTGTCAAAGGAAATCATAGAGCACTTGCCTCTCGATAGGCTCATACCGTCTCTTGACGTCTGACAGATTCTTGCCGCTCCGAGTCCTTCTGTGACTCGAGCTCAATGTCGTTTTTGTCCATCCCTTTGGATGTCAAATTGGCGGGATAGACCCCGCTCCGTAGCAAGCGTCCCCAGTTCGTGCCGGGAACGTCCTCGCCGTTTTCGTCGACAGCCGTCTGGCCAAGACCTGATTGGATGACGATGAGGAAAGATGCGATGCCCTGATCGGCATATCGTCGGTCAGCGTGGGTGTCCGTCGGATGGAAGCTTTACGTACGTAGACTTGGACTGCCATGGGGATAATGACCTCCTCCGCAGGGTTGTTCATGCCGTACAGAGTCACGAAGACCAGCTGTACGGCGAAGTACAGCGCACCACTCTCGATCATGATCGCCATGACGCTGCGCGCGCTGGGCATGGTGTACGCCTTCATCGTGCGTGAGGTAAACCAGATGCGGCCTACAATAAGCAAAGTGACCATGCCGTTCGTGCAAAACGGCAGCGTGAAACTCGCAAGACCAAGCGGCACGATGGAGGGCGATGGCGTGGCGCTGTGCGTTCCGTGAACGAGGTGTCCGACCTCGGCAGCGCAGACTAGACAGTCAAGTTGACTGATTAAACGCATCCCATTGTGGTTGGAGAGGTAAGGAAAGCTCACTTAATCCTCCAATAGATGTCAACAGCGGGAGTATCGTCACGTAGTAGTTCTTGTTCCAAATCAACCAACACCGGTAGATGAGGATCAAGTCGCCAAAAAAATCGGCAATTGAGATGAGCAAGTCCGCCCCAAAGTAGACATCGGTTTCATTAGCAAAGCCGTCCACTCCAGTTGTATTCTACACAACGAATCAGTAAGCGTACAAAGATACATACGCATGCTACATACCAGCGTGACGTGGAAGTGTCTGAACTCCAGAGCGTAGTGAACCGTGCAGCTTAGGAACAGAAGAGTGCTCAGCGATAGTATAACTTTGTTCGACCCATCGCGTCGGAAACAAGGAATTAGAACACTCAGAGCCAGACCGAAAGCCACAAGGTTGATACCTATAGGCGACGCATACACTCATTAGCGAACGGAGCATATTGATGAGACAATATACGGACCCCACAAAGTAGCCTCGCACACAAAACCAAGGATGGCAGCGATGTCTACGAAGTCGGCCATGGCAAGTCGTCGCGGGGTCGTTGCGAGGCGTGACGGAGACGAGAGGACCGGGTACCGGGAGTCTTGCGCGAGGTGGACGGAGGAACGAGCGGCGTTCTTGTATTCTTTATGACAAAAATCCAGCTGTGCGCCATAGTCGTGAGAGGGATCAGATGGGAAAGTTTTCAGGTACCACCTGCGTAGAGTGGTTTTGGAGAGGCCGTCCCGAGATCAGAATATAGGGCGAGTTCCTGGCGCCTTCAGGATGGCCGGTGAGGCTTCGTGGCCGAGCGTATCGAGTCGCGCCCATGCGGGCGCATGTAGGCCGGGCGTCAGGGTGCGATGTTAACTTGGCTGGAACCAAGGGAAGCACATCCGTAATATTTCCCTCGTCCAAATCCAGGCCTTGGCTCACACGGTCAAATCCACCTGTACGAATAGCACTCACTGAGGTCAGCCTTGTGGCCGCCTGCGAAAGGCTTGAGTCGTATTGAAATCCGAACGGAACGGGTACTCACTTTGCTTGATCGTCGAAAGCAATCGACGCCAACGACCAGTGATAAAAACACGCTGACTGTGAACATCAGGTACCCGATGGTACAGTGAGTATTACCACCGGCATCGGCTAGCAGACCACACGTAAAGCTGAAATGTTTGAGGATGTCTTTAGAGCGGCCACTGGTGGCCCGCTGGACTTGATGGGACGCTAAAACTGATCAAATGGTCCATGCATTGGCGAGAACGGATTAAACAGTGACGGAGACATGCTCCGCGAAGGCTCAACGCGGTATGGGCTTGGCATGGTTCAAGGGCAGCCACGTCTAGTTGTATCGGTCATATAGCCATGGACACAGACTAGACCGATTCAGCGAGAGCAGCTGTGTTGACAGAAGCCAGCACGGTCAGCATAGGAGCTTGGCCAGAAAGGCGCAAATTCAGGCATCGACGCGTGAGAACGTGAGATTTGACTTTTCAATCTAAATCGCCAGCCGGCTGGCCGGTAAGCGGGTCTTAGACTACTGAGCGGATGAGACGATCGACGGGAATCGGGAGTAGTCCAACGATACTCACCAAGAAAGTTGAACCACATCGCGACGCGCTGCTGACACAGGTGTTTGACGCGACTGGGAATTGCGCAGCACCAGATGCTCGCTAATCGCGGAATTTCACAGCATTTCTGGGTCCCATTCACATGCAATATGACAGGTCTTGAGAACGTAGTGTACCGTGTCGTTCCAGAGCACACGTTCGTATTCAGCGAAGTCGTAGTTCTGTGCGTGATATCAAGGGGGTAGAAAGGCTGATAAAATCATGGGGGACTGGATGGCTTCGTTCAATAAAGGGATGTTCTTCCAGCATTAGGTGGTGGGTTGAATGGGGATCATCGTGAACACGACATGGAGGTCGTGGTCATAAAATTGACGCTTGACGCCAAGAGAAAATGCCACAATATTGGACTTTCCCACGCCATTTAAATTTGGGGTGTGGTATCTAGTAACTCGGAAAATGGAGGATTATATATATTTCGATCTGGGATATGAATACGCTAAGAATACCTAAATCGGATAGTAGAATAGTACGGCGCATCAACCCTGCAAGCTTCAAGGACGAGGTGGGTATTAGAAATTACACTGGTCCAAAAGCCTCTTGCTTCGCCTCGTTTTCTATCAAGTACTTTTCGAGAGCATTTCGATCTCTACACTTGTGCTCGACTCCCCACTGACGCACATAATGCACCGTTTTCCCATCTACCATCTCCCATCCTTCCTCTTCCAGGGTAGGGTCGGCATTACAGAGCACAGCCTGGAGGAGGTACCGCATACAGTGGCCGACATGCCCCGGGAAGTCGGTTTTCTTCGTCACGTACGCCGCACGAATCAGGTCCAGACAGTGAAGCTGATGGATCATTGACACAAGGTACGTTTGGTTGCCGGACCCGCCGCGCACGGAGCCGTCCGTTGCAAACACAGAGCCCCAAGCGGTGTCGTTGTGGAGGGTGAACGTGTCAGAGACGTCCTCCCATACGACAGACTTCGCGTCAAGTTGGATAGGAGCCTCATTTGGTCGGTCTCCGTTGCGCCACGCTGTACGGAGTAGTTAGTTTAGGAGGTGGTGACAAAGAGTCAAGGAACGTACAATATTCTGGAAGAGTGGGGATCATTCTTTCCAGCCGCGATATATTCCGTATTGTCATTGTGACATGGACGAAAGTCAGCAAGGTCGCAAGGAGTGTGGTGATGGCAAGGACGATCCATGAGAGAGAATGTCCGGCGAGAGGATGAGAACGTTTTGACGCCATTCGTGCGAAAGCCTGCGGATTTAATCACAGCACTTCGTGGACGAACTGAGAATGTTGGGAAAGCGGGGAGAGGCCCTAGAGGTGCAACTCCAATTTCAAGGCTCACGAACGCACGTGGTCGGGCGGTGGCCCGTCAAGCTGGAACGCGAAGACCGCTGCTTTCGTCCATGCGGCTGTCCGACGAGAGAAGCGGAAACGAGAATTTTATCTCGAAGGCTGGACGATCAAAATACATGCACTGCATAGAAACGGAACCTTTCAGGGCCGTTGCAGCATATGGCGGTGATGTGATGCAGTACACGTCTGAATGAGATGAGCGCACGCTGCGCGGCGATTGTCCACGGCAAGGCGGGTAGCAACGGATACCCGAGTCGCGCTTGGACCTTGTCCGGATCCTGAAATGAGAAATGAGTTTATCGTTTGTACACCTGGTCAAAAACGTAGCCTGCTACTTAGTCAATAAGGAGAAACCTTGTGTGCGAGCGAAGGAGCCGCTTCTTTAGGGCAGGCGATTCGCAGAGGCTTTGTGGCGTCAAACTTAAAGGCGCTGAAACATACACGGGACAGGGTCGGTCAGCATGTTGCATAAGGATTGCGTCTGCTATGAATAGAGAGCGGATTCCACTTGTTCTAAATCCGGAGCGAACGTATCCGGCATAAATATTTGAGTCACTAATTGATCGCTCTCTCCACCTGCCACCGTTTCTCAGGCTGCGCTCGCAGCAATCGGTTTGACTGTGAGCCTGAGTACTCATATCGGGCCGCCCTCGAATCGTGTGATAGTGTGTAATTCGGTGCGGGTACCCAATACAAAGGGTAGCGTCATGCTATGCAGTGTACTGCTTTCACTCTAGTGCGGTGCTATCAATCATATGTACGGTACAGCTGGATTGCCGCGACCACACTGCGGACAGAGCGTGATCGAGACTGCTCGTCTTGAGGTGCCCTGACCGGTGGTAGAGCCATATCTTCGTTAAGCATTGAGCTCAGGTAAGGTTGCGTCTCGATCACAATGCTATCGCTACACGGAATAATATTGGAATAGATATATATATGCTAATAAGGATACACTAGTACCCTGCCGCGTGATGAGGCGGGGCATGTCTGCAGTACGATGAAGGGTCAAAGGTAAAAAATATTGGTCTCGACAGCGACTACTTTACACCCGTGTCAAAAGCATTCACATCGAGATCTCGGTGTGTACGTACTCTTATTGAAGGTACTCCTAATCGTCTTCTGGTCCGCCAATGGCTTCAGCACTGTTCTCCAGGTCGGATGTTGTGGTGTGCGCGGCGACTCCCCATATGCCTATGTCTGTTTCCCGAGCTAGACAATCGTGCATGGGTATAGCGATTGAATAGTTCCATGTATATGCTCACCCAGTAGGGGCTCACCTCTACGCTGAGGAATGCTCTCTGCAACCATAGGAACTGTACAACGTGAGTCCAGGTCTCATAGTAGTCCGAAGAAGGTGCTTACCTGGCTGAGCTAGAATGACCGCGGTCACCGAGAGAAGGGTCGCGAGTACGGTGAATTGCATGGTGTAGATGATGATGGACGAGGTTGGAATATTAGGAGAGTAGTTGCTGAGAGTACCATTGAAAGACGGTATCCCTGGATATATAGTAGTGTGGATCGCGCCCAAAAAGCTCCCATACTGCTGAAATCAGTCAGACGACTCGGATCAGAATGGGGCAGCGTTGCCGTCATATTTTCACCCAAGAAGCATCCCGTTTTACCTTCCTACTATGGCGGCGTACCATGGCCCCGGCAGCCTGCGAGAGACCCGCCTTCCGGGCAGACCGATTCGTTTCGCCAGCCAGACACACATAGCCCGAGTCGGGCGCGCGGAATCGCTGGCAAAGGCACATCGCCCGCACATGGGCGATCGTTTCGGATGCAGTTCGTCGTCACATACCTGTCCGCCTCCGGTTCTAGACGTGTGGGGAGCCACCACATCCCGCAAGAAGTCGTACCTGACAACCATTCAAACAAACTCGTCCCTCGCGACCTCGAAGGCCGTCGTTCGCGCCTTCCTGCGCCACGCCAAACACACGGGTCTCACGGCGGACGGAGCACCGGACCCCGCGAGTGTCTTCCGTCGCAGCCCACGCGGGCATGTCGACACTGCAGCGCCCCGCCGATCCCGAGCGGTGATAGCGACTCTATCTCGGCGTTTGTTGTAAGTACAGCGGATGATGTAAAATAACGTGTCTCGCAAGCAGTGCCCACGCACATGAGGTTAGTATGCACAAATGCTGTCCAGCCAGGCGGTCCGTACGTTCGCACTGCGCCAACGCCCTCGCTCTGCGCCGACGCCCTGTGCTGCGATCGCCAAAGGAGCACCGGTGCGAAGTGCACAGCCGTGTACGGGCTATTGGGACGAGCCCTGAGGCGGCTCGGGAAGAGAAAAGAAGTCTCCTTGCAGGCCTGTGGGGCAACAAGGCACGTCGTCACACCACGGAGCTGGTGGTCGAGGCTTGGCCACGGGACGCTTTCTCCTGTTTGTCGTCGCCCTTGCTGAACGTGAGCTCGACCGCGTCGTCGGTATACGCGGGCTCGTGGCTGGCGGGTGTCAGTGGCATGTCGACCGATACGCCTGCGGCTCGACGTCGCGTGCCTCGAGCCCACGATATGGACGAAATCGACACAGTAGATGGTTCGGATGACAGTCCGAGGCCCAGGTGGATGATGATTAGGGTCGACGAAATACCCTAGCAAAGGGAGAGAATTCAGTGTTTGTAAAGCTTGACCAGGGCTATAGGGGGCTCACGTATATCGGGGGAGTGATCAGGATCATGGCGTACTCTGCTGGATGTTGCATCGCGTACGTGACGACGAAAACGCACTGCACCGCAAAGTAGAGGGCCCCGCTCTCAATGATGATGTTCATGGCCTTCTGCGTAGCGGAGTTCCGTTGCATGGAGAAGGTAGCAGCTTCGTGGGTCATGTACCAGATACGACCAATGATCAGAGTCGTGACCATGACATTCGTGCAAAGAGGAAGGATGAAGCTGGCCAGGCCCATCGGTACGATGACTCGCCCGACCGCTAGGCCCGTAGTGCCGGTTACAAATGCTCCTATCACGGCAGAAAGTACTGCGGAGATATTTGGTTAAAGCGGCAGGTGATGTGAGTCTGCGCACTTACTGAGGCCAGCAGATGCCGCAAGGAGGGGTAGTATGATGACGTAGTAATTGTGTTGCCAGATAACCCAGCACCGGTATATCAGAATCAAGTCTCCAAGAAAGTCTGTCGTCGACACTGCGATGTCTGATATAATGCCCGCAGGGCTCTCGTTTGCAAGGCCTTCAATGGTTCCGTGGCTTGCCTATCAGACAGGATTGGCATATGTGTAAGTGGTCTAGCGATGTTGAACTCACCAGAAATACGTAAAAGTGGTTGAACTCTGTCGCATAGTGTAGCGTGCAAGACACGAAGAGCAGTATGCTCAGGCCGATCACGACCTTGTTCGCCCCACGAGACTTGCGTATGTAGTATAGAATACATCCAGAAGCAATAAAGAGGATGCAGTAGGCCCCTGACAAAGGCATCAGCATCCACGCCAACGATATCCATCGTATGATCACGCACCATACAGCAACGACTGGACTGCGAATCCAATGAGATGAATAACATCGACTGCGCGGGCCATGGGGACGAAGGGAGGTCAAAACCTGGGGTAAACTGTTGCTTGGAGGCCTATATGCACCCACCGCGCATGAAATACGACCGTAGAAGGTACCCACACGTTCCCCCGCGTTACGTTGGCTAGAATACACGTGGGAATGATTGACGGCGATTCGTCGTTTGCGCCATCCTTCATGCGGCATTGGACGCCGGTCGACCTCCCTCAGGCTCGAGAGGATCAAGGGTCTGAGACGCGCACCAACTTGCCCGCCGACCGGTCGCCTTTAGGCTCTTCCCGCCTCAAGAATTCTAGATACCAGCCGGGTTCAGCTGTTCAATTGAGTAGTGACATCGGGGGATCCGCCACCATTGGGCAATCATGGATAACGAGAGTTTTCGCCGGCGCGCGCCTTTATCCTGGGAAAATGCGACTCACATCGCTCCGTTGCCGCACTTGCACCGGCTGCGCAGAGACTCGGAGAGTAGTGCTGTAAGGATTCGGTGTCGGCTATGCGATAATATTGTTGACATTGGAGATCAAGTCGGGGACGGAACATGTAAGCCCCTTCTGGATGTCTGAAATTGAGGCTACGGCTGGCTTGCAAAGATTGACCAGCCACAGCGTATGTTCGTGGGTATGATGAGTGTCCGCAACCCGCGAACAATATATGAGCTCAGCGGAAACGAAACAAGGGGTGTCGCTAATATGTTGCACGGTGAATGGTTATTGTGTTATGCCTGCTTGGTGCACCAGCAAAAGACGCTATCCGAAGTATATCTTGAGTGACTGGAATATCAAGGGCCTCTTAAATTGGCCATGGTGAGAACGTTCAAGGACTTGTTCAGGGAAGTGACTGATGCGTATCACCGCCACAAAGATGACGTGCAAGAAGATGCAAGCCTCCAAAGCGTTCCGTACCCTATGTCCAAGCAAACTTCAAAGTGAGCTACAAAAAAGGTCACTCAGAGGAGTAGATTTTAATACGTACTTCGTGCCATCTACAGTGTACACCCAGCAAACGGACCCGGAAGAGCAGCGAGAATATGCGGAAGGAAGGCCATCGCGTGAATCGAACTCCCGCACTGTGGCACGTGCCACATCGACGCCACCTCCAGCCGCCGGCCGGCGTACGTACGTACGCTGACTTGGTAGTCCTACTGTAGCTATATCCCGATTTCTCGGAGATGTACCTCGCTAGAGCAGCCCAAGCACGTCCTGCCGGCAGGACGCGTAGGTTCGGAGACAACACAACCCCATTCAGCTTGTGATGGCCCCACTTGCGCATTGTCTGTGAGCTGCCAGTGCTGCAGTGCTACTCGCGTCGTCTGGATGCTCTCTCGGCTTGGTGGGTATGGGACACCAATTAACCATCGTCGAAGGAACTCTGATCTGTCTAACCCACTATGACTGTCGAAGAGTTTGGGCGGACGACTGCGGCAGACTGGTCGCGAGCGTACGTAGGAGTCGGCACGGTCGCGGGAGGCCTATATAAGGTGTTGGACATTCGTGAGTGAACAGACAACACGCCTCCCAATTCTTTACATACACGCTACTCAACTCAAACAAGCCTTTCACGATGTCCCCCACAACACGCAAGATTGGCTCGACGGACGTCAGCGCCCTGGGCTACGGCTGCATGGGCCTGTCCGGCTTCTATGGTCCCGTGAAGCCTGACGAGGAGCGTCTGCAGGTATGCACCTTCGCAGTCATGTACATTCGTCGTCTGCTAAGCCCGGGCCCCTATTTCACAGGTCCTTGACGCCGCCTATGAGAAGGGCATCCGCCTCTGGGACACGGCGGATCTCTACGGCGACAGCGAGGACTTGATTGGCAAATGGTGCGCTTCATCCAGCTCGCACATTCTCCCGGCCCCGCTGAGGTGGACGTCTTAGGTTCAAGCGCACCGGCAAACGCGGAGAGGTTTTCCTGGCGACGAAGTTCGGATTCGTCCCCGACTCGGACCCTGCCAAAGGCTTCACCATCAACGGCACTCCGGAATATGTAAAGGAGGCTCTCGACAAGTCGCTGAAGAGGCTTGGAGTTGAACAGATCGACTTGTGGTACCTTCATCGGTGGGGGCAGATTTACTTTACCACGAGTTATAGCCTACTGACCAGCCATGATTTTTAGTCCTGACGCAAATGTACCGATAGAAGTAGGTTTCCCTCTGCCTAAACTACCCACAGGCTCTGACGACACACACAGCTCACCATCGCAGCCATGGCCGAAGGCGTCAAGTGCGTTCGCCATGAGTGTCGCTAACAGAAAAGCTGACGCTCGCCTCACAGAGCCGGCAAAGTTAAGTACATCGGCATCTCTGAATGCTCCCTGGATACCCTCAGGCGCGCGCACGCCGTGCACCCCATCTCCGCCGCGCAGTTCGAGTACGCCGCCTTCACGCTCGACACCGAAAAGGTCGGGATCTTCCAGGCGTGTCAGGAGCTCGGCATCGCGTTCGTCGCGTACAGCCCGCTCGGCCGCGGCCTGCTCACGGGGACGCTGGTACGCTCACCCTCCTCTGCTGCCCGCACGCCGCTGAGACGACAGCTGCGCAGAACAAGGACACCCTCACCGACGGCGACATGCGCAAGGCCATCCCGCTCCCGCGCTTCCAGGCCGAGAACGAGGCCATCCTGCAGCGCCTCCTAGAGACCATCAGTGCGATCGGTGCGAAGCACGGCGCGACCACGACGCAGGTCGCGCTCGCGTGGCTGCTCGCGCAGGGCGACAACGTCATCCCCATTCCCGGCACGACGAAGGTATCGGTACGTCGTCCGCTCGTGAGTCCAGCCGCGGCCGGGGAGGCTAACGATGTGTGCTGCAGCGTCTCGAGGAGAACGTGGGCGCGCTGAAGCTCCAGCTGTCCGAGGAGGAGAGCCAGGCGATCCGCAAGGCCGCGGAGAGCTTCGCCGACGTCCCTGCCAACGCCGCCTCCCACGCTTCCCTGCACTTTGTCGACACTCCCAAGCTGGCCCAGTAGACAGCATGTACACGGAAGCGCGCAGACACAAATGGATATAGATTGGTTGGAAGTTTGGACGCACACGAAATCTGCGAGCCGGCTGCATCCACTCTGTCCACTGAAGGACGTCCGGTTTGGCTTTGTAATACTCACTACATACCCTTTCTAGCTTCTCCTCCGGTCACGCCGCCTGGATCTCCTCCGCGCGTTGCCTGATCATGAGCTCGCGCGCGCCGGCCATGACGTCTGCGACTACGAGCGCGCGCGGGGCCAGGAAGTGGTCCAGCACCGTCGCGACGCCCGCGTGCAGCGCGTCGAGCCACACCGCAAGGTCGAGCTGTCCGATGTGCACCTGCTGGGCGGTGCGCGGTTGAGCCGGGTGAAGACGATCGGAGACTTCCAAGGCGAAGCATGTTAATGCACAGGCAAGCAGCCAGCCAGTGCGCCCTCCTAAGGAAATACCCAACAATCGACTGCAGTAGTGAGCAGTTCACAGCATAAGAAGGAATTCGGTCACACCCGTGATGGTGTGATCTCTGATCCCAAGTGACCCTAACCCATCCAGAAGTCTTCTTCTCGTCTTCTCCTCGCACGACGCAGGACACGAGATGAAACCATTCAACCGTTGACAGAGTGAGTGATCTGCTACAGCTGCCAACGTGGCAGCTCAGAATATGGACCACAAACGGCATTCGACGCCGTAGTAGGCAAGCATACTGATACCACTTCCTCTTGCAGCTCTTCTGGAAGCCCGCCCGCATCGAGAGCCGCATCAGCTAGTGAGCTACGCTGTCTCTCAGCGTCGAGTTCGTGTCGGCGGTGTGATTGTAGAATGTAAGTACCGATTCTTGCTAACCTTCCGGTGGCCACCGCTCATACGCGTCAGACGACATGCTTCAGAATTCGGGGCAGAAGTTCCCCACAGTGGGCTTGAAGCCCCATGAGCATGACGAGGCCCACCGTGCTTTACGGTGCTCGGTCACTTGACTTTTGAGACCTGCGAACTTCTGTGTTTGCAAAGACCCAAACTCCGCGGACCACGTTGGGGCAGGGGACGCGGGGCTGTTTTCAGGCGCGCTACAACTTCGGTACAGGGAGTGTTGGGCAACGCTCATAGATGCGCGGCGCGTGTAGCGGAGGGCGCTGGACAGGGTGTTGTGGGTTTCGCGCCTGCGATCGATCGAGAGTAGGATTTATACAGGTGCGTAGCTGTGGGTAGCTGTGTCCACTGACCTACTTTTCTATATATCGCCCCTTTGCGAGCACGCAGCGCGACGCCACATCTGCACTACTCTCGACATCATCGGGGCAGAAAAGCGTCGCCCAGGTCGCTGTTTGCTCTTCTGGCCCTTGCCGCGAGTTAGAGGACGTTCGGCCAGGCCGCCACATGATAGAATGGACATGCGAGGACAGGGACGTGGAAGCCACCTGCGGGCGCCGGCAGGCAGCGTGCGCGACGCGACCCACCGCTGCCGGCGGCGACGACGGCTCTGCCATTGTCGGTGGATACGACGACGAGCTATGTTCTCCACGCCGGCGTCGCATATGGGGCGTTGTGGCGGCGGGGTTTAATCTCCGCCGACGCGCGCAGGCAGCGTGTCCCGGAAAGGGAACCGGGTTTCCTGATTGCGACGCCCTTTGCGGGACGCAGGCTGTGATTGGCCCTCAAGGTTTCGATTTAGTGCTGGTCTGTATGCTTGACAGAACTTAAGCGATGGTCGACGCCTCCCTCTTCGCTAAAGGTCGCCCCCCACATTCGACACCTCGCCCGCCCCCGTCCCTCCTCCTTGTCCCCGCCCGCCATCTCCTCGACGGTTCTACCTTATAGCCCAGCATTCCGTGTCCTTAATTTCTGGTACGTCCCCGACGCTCTGCTCGTCGAGCTGCTGTGCTCATGCACTCCGGCGCTCCAGATCTGTTGGTCAGTTCCGGTACGAACATGATCGGGGAATGCACAGCCTAACTCGCCCGCAGCCATGTCCATGTCGACGCAAGTCTCAAACGCAGGAGCCAAGGCAGAGCTCATCGGGACGTTCGTCGAGGGCGTGTGCTACGGTAAGTCCTCCATTCTCTCTGGCCCACACCCACATCTGACACAACCGACGGATGCAACCCGCGCGCGGATGCAAACTCAGGCGTATACTGCACGGTCTTTATCCAATGCCTTACGATCCTCCGGGCAAAGCACCTCGAGAACAAGCCTGTGCTGGTCCTCGCCACCACCGCAGTGTGCATATTCGTCCTAGTTTCCATCGTACGTCCGGCGTCCTGCGTGCGTTTGACGTACCGACTGAACGGGTCGCCACAGCACTTCATCATGGACCTCCTACGCGCGGTGCAAGCCTACACCTCGGACATGGAAGTCCCATTTTCCGCCGTCTTTTATTATACCATAGTGCGACGTGACCTAGACCTCATCAAGAGCGGTTGCTATATCGCCGTGACGATTGTCTCGGACGGACTCATCGTACGTCGCGCATGTACCTTCTTCATATTCGTATCCTCACGGTTTGCAGTGCTACCGTACCTTTATCGTTTACGGCAGCAACTATCTATATGCCCTGATTCCCTTTGGACTCGTTCTCGCAGACGTAGGCGAGTCGCCATGACTCTCGCTTCGCATACCGCTGTTATTGACGATCTCTACTTCATAGGGTTGGGAGTGTACGCCGTATTTCTTCTTTCGCAGGTTATCCCCGGGGACAATGCGCTCATGAGCATGGTCACCGAGCGGGTCAAATACTTTTATGCCGTCACCCTGGCCCTGAACCTGCTCTGCACACGTACGTACTGCCAGCTATAAGGTTGTGGTTGCGTGCTAACTATAGGATAGTTATGATTTCGTACAAGATTTGGCGAGTCTCGGGTGAAGTGGACCGCTACACCAACACGACAGCCTTACTGCGTCCGAATAAGACTGGGTCACGATTGGCCCTGATCATCATAGAGTCAGGTACGCCCGCCTTGAGAAACTTCCAGAGGCCCTACTAATCCGAGAGGATTGCTTTGAAGCTGCCGTATACTCGGTCATGCTCATCATCTTGATCGCGACTAGCGCGACTAATGCGGTCGGAATGCTCGCTCTGCTCAACGTCGTAAGTCTCCTCTTGCCATCTCGCACAAACACCACTCACCTCCCGCCGGTGCCTACAGATCGCGCCTGTGATCGTACGTCCATGACTCTCCTACCTCACTATCGTAGCTCACCGTTTGCCAGGGCATCGTCTTCTCGATGGTCATCATCCGCTTCTCCGTGGATCGCACCCGGTGGGCCAGCATCAAACTGAGCACCATCCTGAATTTCGTCCCCGAGACCGGCAACGGCGCGTACAGCTCGGGGAGCAAAGGCGGCGAGGTCGAGCTCGCGAGCGCGAGCGCGCTGAGTGAGTTTCCCAGTACGCCCCTGGGCAAGCTCACGCTCGCGAACCACGTGCGCTCGACGAGCGGAGGCACGCTCGGGCTCGACGCGGGCAGCGTGTTCTCCATGTCGCGCACGAGCTTGCCCGACTCGTACGTCTGAGTGCCTCCCTCTCTGGATTTCGTTCGTTCGTTGTATTATCTAGCTTTCCTTGTTTCTGTTGTCGCTCCTTTTGCCCCGTTCCTTCGCTCGTCGTTCTTTTTTGTGTCGCTGTCGAATGCAGTCCAGCTCCACGTGCTCTCGTTGTCGATATTCTTTTTTTGAAGTTGTTGTTTGCTGTCAATTGCTGCACCCGCCCTCCACGCTCATTCATTCTGGACTCGGACGTTCAATCTTGTAAGATACGTGTTTATTCGTAAAATATGTCTGCGCTGCTGTACGATTACTAGGCGAGTAGAGAGGTGTCAAATGAACGAATTTGCGCCCGCCTATCGACTCGCCCCGGATCAGCGTACGCATTGAACAAACGAAAGTGACGCAAGAACAAAAGCTAGGTAAAAGGAACGAAAGGAATTTCGGCGCGCGTTGGTTTCGCCCGCCCCACGAATGGGCAGGGCTACTTATCCCGAGGACCACGGAAAGGTCCGCGCCTGGACGACGGAGGTGTCGCCCGTTGCCTCGGGGTGAGAGGGGGAAAGACGTACCTCTTTGAGGTCAGGGTGCAGGGGGGGGGAGGCCAAGCCGAGGGAGTTGCGGCTTGCGAGAAGTGGCGGTCTGACCTCGGGGGAGCACAAGGAGAAGCGAGAGGCGGGGAGAACACGGGAGACGGGGACGAGTTTTGGGGGGAGTGGAGCTTGGGGAATGCACGTCTAGTGCTGGGTGTTTGGGGCGAGGCGCATGGGACGTGTTGAGCCATGGAGCGAATAATCTCCAGAGTGATCTCGCCCGGAAGGCAGCAGAGCGACGAGGCCAGGGTGCCGCAGATGGACCAGAGCATTCGGCCAGATAGAGTGTGGACAGCGCATAGAGCCCAGTAATCCCGGCTGAAGAGGAAGTAGTAGTCGCGAGCCGAAGACGGCGGGAGGGGAGTTGGCAGTATGGAGGACCCACTAGAACTAGACATGGATCACCAGGAGCAGGAGGAGCGAGCAAATAGATGCAGGGCCACGCGGGGAGGCTGAGTCACAGACAGAAGAGGTGAGTCCACCAAAGCACACAACAAGGCCGTCGAAGCCGCAGAAGAAGTCACAGAGCAGGTAGCTATTAAGAGCGCAGGAAACGGCGACCAGTGGTTATGCTAACGTTGCAGGGTGTCGTCAGAGGGAGTCATACTCGCGAGTGGCCGTGAAGAGCAGATGTCGCCGAAGCCAGGGTAATCAGACCAAGAGCCAGATGTCAAACATATCACAAGGGTCCAGATCAGTCTTCAGGTCGGCTTTCATGCTTGAGTCCTGAGTCCTTGTTTTCGTTCTTCACCCGCGGTCCTAAGGTTTCCAAACAGCCACTTTGACATCAATAGTCTTGAAGTTAGGAGCAGGGGAGCTAGACCAAGCCGGCGGCCGCAGAGAAAGGAACCGGCTCCAGAGGGGACCATCGGATAGACACGAAGCACAGAGACAGTAAGAACGGGGCGAGAATAGGGCTACAGGCAGCGAGTAGGCAGCAAATACAAGCCATGAAGAGACAACACAACAAGAAAGTCTATAGGAGGGCGCCGCACCAGCCTCAAGGGCAAGTCGCCAAAGCCAAGACCATGGTGGACACAGAGACAGGCGGGCTAGGCCATTGGAGAGTAGACCCGGACAGAAGAGACTTGCAAAAGGTCGCCCAGAGTCGTCCAGGAAGGCGAGGCCGAGTGCGGCCCGAAACGAAGAAAAATCGACAGAAGCCGCCTAGTAAGGTCCGGATCGCGAGACCTCCAGATGTTCCAGGTCGGTCTTAAGTTAGTGGTCCCTAGTCTTCACGAGACAGACAGCCAAGGCGCATATAAGATAGATCGGAACAGTGCAAAAGCCCAGTGTGGAGTCGCTGTATACCAAGAGAGCCTAGGATAGGCGGCATAAGCCAGAGCCTGAGTCGGCGAGTGTCCCATAGCTTGTGTCCTCCATGTTGATCGCGTGATTTAAAAAAGCGATAGGCGTCCAGAACACTTGCGAGAGAGTCGAAGGTCGGGGAGGTAGAGAGTCCTGGATAGCAGACGGCCATGTATGTCGAGTAGGCAGGCTGCGCAAGAAATCAGCGGGCCAAGAGGGAAGTGTGCAGGACGTGAACCAGAAGAGAGGTAAATGAAAGAGCGCAGAAGACAAGTGAAACTGCAAGAGAAACGCAGAAAAAATAGCATGTCGAAGGGCTAAGATGAGACGAGAGCAATGAAGATAGGCGGGGAGGCAAGGAGAGAGACGAACCAGCCAAAGAAGAGAGGAGCCAGAGACCTAGATAGTTCAAGTTCCAGGGGTTACACAGATAGCAGACGTGTCGCTAGGGCGAGTTTTATCGAGCGATGGCTAGTAAGCAGCAAGGGGTCGAAGAAACAAGATGCTATAGTCATGAGAAGAGGATGCGAGTGCAACAAGGGGCGTCATATATAGCATATACTCACCTTTTGCGTTAGTTGAGGCGCATACACTCCGTGTCAGCAGACTGAAAAGAAGTGGGGGCTATGTCAGAATAGATAGGAGGGGAGGGGGGCGAAGCGACTCACTGTGGCAAGTGTTTGCCTCGCCATACACCCCGCTTGTCGTCTGCTCTGGGAAGGCCGACGGTTATCAGGAGAGGGTAACACTCACCGAGAAGGTAGGTGTACGCATTTACGCTGCAGTCATACAGTGGGACAAGTCGCGACCTTGAGAGTGAGGACATCTGCTGAGTGTGGCCACGCCGCCGCAGCGACTTCAGTGTCGAAAGCACATACCAGGCTCTTCGGACCAAGTAGGCCACCTTGGCAGATATTCGCAAGAAAGGTAGCCAGCACTAGGACTTACTAGGGGCGTGCCGGGACTGAGACATTGGGGATCAGTGGTCAATTGAGTTCGTCGAGAAGTGTGGCGAACTCACATAGGATGTGTAGCAGCGGTGCTTGTCCATCTCTGTGGGGTTGTAAGGCAGCTTAAACCCAGCGTAGGAAAATTTGAAGTCAAAAAGAGTACTCGTGGTGGTGGTCGAAGGTAGGGAGAGGGAACAGAGAGAGGCTGAAATTTATGCACGCTCGAGTGGCCGGGCTGACGCCGAGGACCAAATACCACGCCATAACGCGTAGAACGCGAGGTGACGCGTTGTTGATGGGTATTTGGGCGTAGAATAAGCGCCATGTCATGATACGGGCACGAGAGACGCCGATGCGAAGAGCAAGGAAAGCTCGTAAAGTTATGCAACTAATAGGTGTGGAGGGTAGAAGACAAATAGCTGTATCTTGTAGAGGTTAGCTAGGAGTTGACGATACCGGAGAGTGGCAGTAAATCACGCTCATCTTTGCAATTTAGCCGAGGAAAGAAGGTGGTGAAATGTGTTGGAATATCAAAATATCTACGCCTCTCTGGTAGTCGCCGTCGACATCGCACGTTGGTCGCGATGTGCCGTCGGCGATGACATCGATTCACGAGTGGGGTAAGACTCACCGTCGGGCGTTCGAGGCTCGAGCTGCATGGGAGCGCGGAGGATTTGGACTCACTATTACAGTAAGTCTGAATGCCGTCGGAGAAAGTTGGGGGCTAATTCTAAGCTTGGCTCTCGATGGGCCTTGACTAGACCACAACCGTCTAGAGCACTATGTCATCCCGCGCGTATTTTAGCTGAACTCTCAAACCAGCCGGCTCGGCATAGAAAGGTCCCTTGCGTACCGCGTGAAGAGCTTTTGAAGGGATGGTTCACATCGACCAGGGAGATTGTAAACGTGTATCGTGTGCCCCGAAGGGTGTCGGTGTTTGTCGGAACGAAGGCAATGCATCGGGCGCGGAGCGAGACCAGAAATCAGCGGAGGGCGGGCTAGATCGCAGCACGTGGCGAAGACATGAGAAGCGATGCGGAGCGCGTATTCACATGCGAATGCGCTTGCACCTCAAAAGGCGTCTTATCTTGCTAGTGCGAGCGTTCCTGCACTGATATTTCGCCACCCCTCCTCGTCTTCGACACCAATGGCTGAGGCACAAACACAGCCCCCAGCCACAGAGCTCACCGTGCTCACGCGTGTTGCCTCGATTCCCCTCATCGCGGACTCGCTGGGCGCCGTTCACCAGACATTATCCACAAACCCTTATACGCGCTCGCCGTACGCAACTGCACAGGGGCTCTCCAAGTATGCGCTCGGCTACACGGAACCGCTGCAGAAGACTATTGCGCCGCTCCTCGTACGTGCAGATGGTCTCGCGAACAAGGGATTAGACGTTGTCGAGTCGCGCTACCCGTACCCGTTCAAGACCCCTACCGAGGACATCGTCAAAGACCTCAGGGGCCGCAGTGACCAAGCACGCGACATTGCGAACAAGACCATCGATGAGAAGGTTAAGAGTCCGGCGATAACTGTCGCTCAGGGTATCGACCAGGTATGTTTGAACCCTAATGTGCTCTCCTACGTCATATGCTAACACGGTGCCTCCTGTAGAGATTCGCACCCGTCGTAGACTACTTCCAGGTAGCCGTGCAAAAGATCCATTCGACGACTGGCTCTCCTGAAGTCACCCCCGTGGAACTTCCGAAGTACCAATACCAACGGGCCGTCGCCCTTTCGAAGGATCTGAGCGACCAGCTCCTCACGTTCTCCACGGAGCAGATTAATCAGATCAAGACCCAAAATGTTCTCGTCAAGCGTGCGACAGATGCCGCGCACCAAGTTAGTGCAGTGGCGTCGTCTAGCTACAGCGCCGCTCAGGAGAAGGTCCACGCAGTGAGCGACGTTATGTTGCAAGAGCTGACAAAGGTTCAGGTGCGTATCTACGGCCCTTCATATGCCCAGGCCAGACGGTCTGATTACATCCTATCGCAGCAATCCACCGCCACCCTTCCTGCCCAACTGCAATCTTCCTTCAATGACATCTCCGTGCACCTGACCGCCACGATCCACGACATATCCTCCATCCTCACTTCTTCAGATCCGCTTCAAGACAAGGTTACGAAAGTGCGAGAGCACGTCCAGGAACACGTCTACCCACTCCTCGAGGCTACGTCCGCCCGAGCTCAAGTAATCCTGGAGTCGCTTCGTGGCAAAGTTGCAGAGAAAGAGGCAGTAGCCGCCGCTGAAACAAACGGCAATGGCGCTGCCAATGGTCATGACTGATCGTTTCGTCCTTTCCTACACCAATAGACGATTTGGCCCGCCTTTCATTGCCTATACTTGTATCTATTACCCCCCCCCCTCTCCATGCATTCTCACTTTGTTATCCTCCATCCGCGGTTACCTTTCCTTCACCGTTCGTTCACATGGTTTTTTCGTAGTTGTCCTCGATTCGCCCTCCCATAGACTGTTGGTTCCAGAGCAACCTATGTAGTATACCAGTAGACCAGAGATAAATTACAGGATGGCATTGCCATTATTATCTTCTCTTTGTGCACGAACCCGTATCCGTGTGAGAGCACCTTGCAGAAAGTACGTTCGGTAGACCGTGTATACGTACTTGCTATATAATATTTGACACAGCACTGGCGTTTATGTGAGAATGACGCCGGCTTGCCGCCACCGGCGGCCACTCATTGCATTCTCTTGCATCCTACCACGACTCACAGAAACATTTGAAGGCTTCCTACCAGACTCTAGGCACTCAAATAACACACGCACGACCTCTGAATTATGCACGACAATGAGAAGCGGCCCATCGACGCGACTCCATCGCCCGCTACGGATTGCGTGCAACTCGAGTGGGACGAAATCCGGCAGCTGAGCCTTAGACCAGGAGGGCTAAGGGATAGGAGGGCTGAGTTGTGGTACGTGTATCTAAATGCATACATGGCTGGGTGTAAACCTCTTGGCTTTAGGACGAAGCTTCTACATGTAGAGCCACCGAATATATCAAGCAGCAGTGAGCCGGATTCGACGTCTGCTCTCGATGGCGAGAAGTCGAGAGTGGTAGAACCGCATCCGGACGAACGACAAGTACGGCTAGACACCGACCGGAGCTTTGTGTTATACCCAGTAGGTGAACCTTTCTCCTACCTCGAGAAGGCGCATCCAGTATGCTGATGGATGTAATAGTCGGTGACCTCAGCGAGCGGGAGAGCAAGCAGAATGAGCTGAATGACCTCATTGTCGAGGTATTTAGGAAGCGGAGGGAGCTAAGCTACTTCCAGGTGCGTATATACGCCGGGTTGTGAGCCTCTCTCTTTGTTGAACTGTCTATTAGGGATACCATGATATAATTTCTGTCCTCTTCTTGACACTACCCAAAGAAGTACAATTTCCAGCCGCTGAGAAACTCAGTCTTCATCGACTACGTGACTCCATGGGTTCAAGTCTCGAGCCTGTCATTGGTCTACTAAGGTTAGTCTCCGACCGCCCTTCATGAAAGGGAGAGTTCCTTGACGTTTGCATTTAGAATTGTCAAACGAGTCTTAGATTGCGCTGACCCCGAATATTCTGCCTCGCTCAACCACACTGGGAAGATGCCATATTACGCATTGTCCAACCTTCTCACTCTATTCTCACACGATATGCCGACGCTGCCACTCGTGCAGCATGTGTTCGACTACTTGCTATGTCGACATCCAATAGCAGTGGTGTACCTGGCTGCTGCGGTATGCTCTATCCCTCAATTTCGAGTTGCCATCTCTGACGCGGGTAGTAGGTCCTGCTCTCGCGAAAGGCCGAGGTTCAACGCCTTCAGGAGGAAGATGAAGACGGGATGGTACACTCACTCTTGAGCAGTCTTCCGGACATATACGACGACTATGATGACGAGGAGACCAGTATACCTTCCGAGGCAGCCGTGGTTGTTCATGAAGCTAGCTCACCGTCAGTACTAGAGGAGTCAAGCCCATCCTCAGGTGCCTCCGAAGAAGCATTGTCCCCGAATTCAAGTAACGACAACTATGACAATGATTTCTTGTCGGCAGACGAAAGCGAGACAGACATTTCGAGCCACCCGGACGACGCTACGCTGGTGGACGAGTCTTCTCATACCAGCGAACTCGACACGCCCTCGCCTTCCATGCTAGAAGACGACCCGACCCTTGTGTCAGAAGAGACCACGAAAACGCTACAGCACCTACAGGAGCCTTCGACCGCTCCCTCCGGATCTTTCCACATTGCCCCCGAGACTACATATCCCCCGGAGTTTTCACCGCGCGACGAAGCAACTTCTGCGCCTGCTCAAGAGGCCGGCGTACGTCGGCCGCGGATTCATATCTCGGCCCTGCTCGAACAGGCGGACGAGCTCCTTGCTCGTTACCCTCCGCTGGATCCGCCTGTCAGCCTCGAGGCGGTCATGGGCCCGAACAGCGTCATGCGCACATGGTCCGAGGACCCCGCGCTTCTGCCATCGGACGACGCAGCGGAGCGCATGGTCGCCAGCCCGCACCTGGTCGTGCTGCCTCCTCCGCTAGAAGACGAGGAAGACTCCGAGGCGGAGAAGGACGAGCAGGAGGAGAGGGAGAAGGTGGAGAGGGAGCGGAGACACAGACGGCGGTTGCGCAAGCCCATGCGGATCGGCTCTGTGGTCGTCGAGCCCAAGGTCGTCGTGGGTGCTGCGCTCGTGCTCGGAGTCGCGATGGCTGTGTACGGCTGGCAGGTGACGCCTCAGCGACATCACTCGCATACTGCTGGGCGAGAGCTGTTGCGGATGTGCAAGTACCTGGGAGTGTCCGTGGCCGCGCTGGGAGGACGGTTGCGGGACGGCCTCGTGGAAATGGCAAACGTATGAGTGGATGCCCACTGTGGCGTGTTATTACATGTAAGATCTGTAGCGAGAGGTCCACTGTGTCCGGGGAATGCTGGATCTTATCTTATCTTTACTCTGTGCCGCGACGATTGTGACGTACAACGGACGTGTGCTGGCCGGAACGGGAGGTCACGAACGCCAATTTGAACGCGAGAATACCGCGGCGTGCCAAGGGACAGTACTAGTACGACCTGGAGCTTTCCGCTGCCCTTGTCTTCCAACCGCCATCTCCTGGAGGCAGCCATGGCACACAGCAAGCGCGTGTCTATCTCTAGCGTGAGGAGTGTCTCGCCCATGACACCGGTCTATGTCGCGACGCCGGAGACGGAACGGTGGGTCAAGACATGGCAGAATGTGCCGGCCAGAGGTATGTTGTGAAAACCGGTATGGCTGAGATGTATCACCTCCTGAACAGCTCGTGCGTAGACCTCATTGATTCACCAGTCGTCACTGTGGACGCCGAGACAAGCGTCGAGGATGCTTGCGAGGTGCGAAACAGTGCGAGACACCACCCCGTCATCACTAACTGCCTTTGCCGGAAACAGTTGTTGTTGTCCAAGAACGTCCCGTGTATCGCAGTGAATAGACCTTTCGCGTCCTCCCCTCACGATCCGCCATTCGTGGGCTTGTTCGATGTACGGAGCTCACACCTCTTTCTGTCCCCATTCAGCTCACTTCCTGTAGCACCCGGATGTAAACGCCTTTCTTACTCTGGCTGCTACGAGACATCGCTGGTCTCCCGACGAGCTACGCGAGCGACCACGAACGGAAGAGATTATCGCTGCAGCCAAAGCGGGACGTGTGCCCGTCCGCCTGGTCAGCAGTGCGTCACCTGCATCTCCCGAACATGGGGCACTCTCACGGCACGTATCTGGCTTACAATCTTGTAGATCTTTCCGAAAAGAATCCTCTCGAAGTCCTACCCCACGACGCAACGATCATCTCCCTATTGACCGTGTTCGCGCGGGGGACGCACAGAGGTACTCGAGATCCCTCGTAACCTTGAGCATAATCCCTACTGAACCTTTTCATTATCATTTCTGCAGTTTTAATCCGTGCGGCGCTGCCTTCGTCCGCATATCTCGGTATGGTATCCGATAGAAGTCTTCTTGAATGGTTCACTCTCAGCGCTCAGAAGACACCTGCCTTGGAGAGCCTCCTCTCGTCCCCTCTGAGCAGTCTGGCGCTGCCATCGCTATACCTGTACTCGTCGGTTGTCGCGTTGAAGGCGGGTGACATGGTCCTCGACGCAATGCGTCTCATGAGCGACTTCGGTGTGAGCAGCGTAGCCGTGCTTGTCGAAGAAGGCGGTGGATTACTGAGCGCGGTGTCGGCAACGGATATCGGGAAGGTATACCATCTCACTGTTCTATTATGTGCGCACGACTGACCGTATGTAGCTGGTTGTACCTTCGCAAAGCAACCAGATTCTCTCTACGCCATTGCACCAATTTATCTCTCTCATCAAGGTTTGTTATCCTTCTATCTGAGGCTGACATTACCTTACTGTTTTCTCAGCAACCAGATGGGTCCACTGACGGTGTCGATAAGTATCCCGGTATGTTTGCCGCTGCGAATTGATTCTGCCCTACAACTAATGAGACTCTGATAGTTTACAGCGTATCGCCGAGTAGCACTTTGCTGTATACAATGCAGAAGATAGTCGCAAGTAAGCATTCATGATTCTGCACCCGAATAGCGTCGTTGCTAATACGGGTTCCCAGCCAACTCACACCGGCTCTTCATCTCGGACGACACAGCCCCATCACCTCCCTCGCGCGCCGCCAGCCTGTCCGGCGTAGTCTCCATCGTGGACGGTACGACCCGCACATTCCACACCCCACTCACTCACACTGACCCCTTCCAGTCCTCTCCCTCTTCGCGCGCCTCGCCAAGCTCCCAGACGTCGACCCCACCGCCATGCAACGGCACCGCCGCGCGTCCTCTGCGTCCTCTGGCTCCTCGATCTCGCGCTCACCGGAGCCCTACAACCATCTCGCACGCTCGCGCTCGAGCAGCCGCACGGGCTACAGCAGCGCGCCCACGAAGCGGATGTCGGTCTCTTCCGCCAACGTCAGCCCGGGCCTGCCCCCGACCATCTCCAGCTCGCCGGGCGGCGGCCTCGCAGGCCCAGTCCCGAGCTTCGAATCGTTGTCGAACGTGCAGCAGTGGGCGGCGCGGGTCCCGAGGTAGTGCGTCGCTCAGGACGTGCGAAAATGAATTCCTCCTTCTGGTTTGAGTGCAGCTTGATGAATAGCCCCCGATATGTAGTGAATAGCGAACGCTCGCTCCTTGTGTATTATAGCTCTCTGAATGTACATATATGTCAGGCAACAGCAGCCGTTAGGGTAGACACGACTCGGATACACGATTGTTCCCTTTATGGTGACGACTCCGATGATAAGTTCCAGCATGTTTTTTTGTCCATTTAGCTTTTCACGCGGATTTGCGAAGCACACAAGAGCCGTTTAATAACAAGTGTCTGCTGAAAGAGGCCAAGTGTCTGTTGAAAGAGGGCAATTGTCTGTTGAAAGAGGGCAATTGGCTGTTGAAAGAGGGCACCCTGTGGACTCGGGGCACGATCCCTAGAAAGCCCGGCGCATCATCCTCCCCATTACGCTATACTTGGCCATGAATGTCGACCGGGTGGCAACATCAACGGCCTCGCGCAGGGTATACGCCTCCGGTTCGCCGCGGCGCGCGTTGGGAATCGTGATGTTTACAATGCCGCCCTCTGCGCTCGAGTTCGCCGGGTTCTGGAAGATCGTGGTGTCCGGCTGGCAGACGGTGCCAGGCGCGGGCAGAGTGCCGTTGGCGAAGTACGCATGGATAGCGAGCGCGGTGCATGTGGAGAAGCCGGAGAGCGTAGTGTGCTATCAGTCCTTGTCAGAAAGGTGCGCTACTAACTTGAATGCAAGGTTGGAATATCCACCCCGGTCGAGTTCTGTTGTAGCATAACAGAACCGGCGAAGCCACTGGACATGTTCCTCGCGCCCGCAATGGGAGTGATCGGGTCTGTACACAGTGAATCTATGCGAGACCTGCAAGCTATGCTGGTCGCTTACCGAGTGTGTTGCCTATGAGCAGGATCGGCGAACTAGTGTTCGTGATGAATGATCCTGCGTACCATTGTTAGCCTCGTGCCACATAATTCACAACTCACAACTCACCATTGAAGCGATCCTTTCCAGAGACAGGCCATGACCTGCGTCCCAGTGATGTCAGGCTTCATAGTTCGATTGCGACAGAGAGCAATGATACTCACGTGCATGGGCCCGGGCCGATGTTGAATACGTATGGAGCAAATATCGATATTGAGACCTGCTGATCATAGCTCGACTGCAGCTCCGGAAAGGTAAGGGTCTGGTTTACAAGGGCATCGCCGCAGAGAATGGCGCTCATGGTCTCGACTAAGCCGGCGACAAATGGCTGGCTGCTGTTGAACTCGCATGTGGCGAAATCTTCGACCGACTGCGTGAGAGACCCTTGGAAGGCGATGGCTCCGCTGGTGCCTTGCTCGAGCTGAACGAGGCCTTCGGCTCCGATCGAGGCAAGTGCGTAAGGGAAATACACAATGTGCAAGAGTTGGCTGATGAGGACCGAGTAGTCCACCGAGCCGAAGGTGATGCTGGAAAGATCGGTGTCGTTGTACACTGGAACTGGCAGGATGTGAACATCGTTTATGATTTTATTGACCCGAGCGCTGATGAGATCCGTGCTGTTTTCATAGATTGCGCACAGGGTAGGTCCTACTTTATGACAAGCCTCGTAGATTGAAGTGAGGGCTTGGTCGGCGTCTTGGAGTGAGCTGAATAGGTTGCCTAGCAGCATGCGATATTTAGTTCCTATTTTATAGGGCCGGTATGCAGAGCGCTTACGGGGACCACCGTACCAGTCATGGGAGTTTACGACTCCGTCTATGAGCAGATGGCCTACGTTGTCCGGGAACATGGCAGCATACCTGGCGTTGAGGTATGAGTAACCGTGCAAACGGTAGCAAAAATGTCGCCTTACGTAGCACCGAGAACAGACCCATAGCTAACAACGTCATGAGTAAATTGCGTGCATCTTGCAAATGACCAGACTTACGAAACACCCCAATAGCTCAGCTTATCGAAGCCAAACGCCTTCGTGATAGCCAGCATGTCTGTCGCCACTGCTGCAGTCGACACGGACTCGGCAACATCCTTCGCCCTGTCTAGCACCAGATTCGACAGTATTTTGCTTTGTGTGTAAAGCTTGCCCAACGATGACACGGATTCGTTCGAATTTACAGGGAAGCTGCTATAGAACTCGAGTGCCTCGACGGGTGATTCGAAGATTGCGAGTGGAGGAGTCGTTTCACCGACGCCTAAGCGAAATGATTGTTGTTAGTGAGCCGAGTTCTGGAGGTCATGCAGTCTTGCCTCGGGGGTCGAAGCCGACGAGGTCATATTTTGGGCCAATGATAGCACGGAAGTAATCCGCGAGCTCGAGTATATATTGAACGCCGGAACCGGGGTTGAACAAGATCGGTCCAAGGTAATTTTCGTCTCCGGGCTTGAAGCTAGATGGCGACATCAAAAGCGCAATTTGCGCTTCGCCAGCACTCAGATTCGAGTATTGCAAAGGCACCTTCACCAGGTAGCATTATTAATCACACTATTATATGAGTTCAACCGACGCGAAACTCACGGTAAATCGAGTACACTGGAATGCATCATAGCAAGGGGTCCATGAGGGGTTACTAGATGAGGCGAGCTAGGGAGACGGTGGATTGGTGCAACGCTAATCAATGCCTTGGAACTTACGCTGGCCCAACTGAATTCCGTGCTGTCCCGCGTGGCGTGCGGTTTGGCTAGAGTGCCGTATATGAGCCCCGAGAACGCTATGAGCGAGGATGCTGCTCTGGGGCAGGTGATACGCATTGCAGAAGCGAAAGAAACGATGCAGGTTGGTTCAGAGCTTGTCTCACCCTTCTTATATGCTTGTGGTTGGGCGTAATACAGATTAATCGAGACACCTCGTAACCTACTCGCGCCCCGCAGCGTCGAGGCAAGGCGTTTCCTTCAAGTGAGCAAGCTGTCTCACGGTCCGACACTATTGGCTGTCGCAAGGCTAGATGGGGCTCACCTGATAGGAGGGCAGTGAGGGAATACTGTGCCAACAGTCAGGTAAATCGGTTGCGGGCGAGCGGTTGTGGCATTGACGGCTTCTGTGTCAAAACTCGTGGTGGAGTGCACCGCCACATACGACACGTAAATAGGGACCTGGAGTTTGCTGTGTGTGTTTTTGAGGTCACCAGCTGCGGGGAATGGGTGATCGCTTCATATATTCTCGCGCAGCTCATGCATACAGCGGGAACGGCATAGTTCGACCGACGCAGTTGGCACAGCTGCTCGTAGCGTGTCCTCCTGAGGTTGCAGGATCCATTTCCAGGGCCAGAGTATCGTTGAGTGTGCTTTCTGGGATATCGAGAGCACTACATTATAATACGATGACATCTCTGCTTGCTGGATCGCATTGTACACATGGGTTTGAGTCTGGTTCAGTTCAGTTACATTATTAAGTTAATTCATACGAATTGGGTGAGCGAAAGCACCTACTTGATTATTTGAGCATGCACCTCTCCTCGCGGCGAGGCATCATCGACATTGTGTCGTTGCTCGGGGTACTCGCGTGCACAACAAAAGCACTTGCCCGAAGAAAAGTTCGAGGTTCCCTTGGAAAACTGTCGGCTTATTCCATGATGGTATCACACCGAGAAGACCCTAACCCAACAAGACCCAGTCTGGATTCTGAAATCGACTCAAGCTCAAATGCCTTTGATGCATAAAATTGTGGATGGTCCACTGGCAGCCATTCGCCAATGTCGCTGAAGTCCCAGAGAGCAGCACATGAATGGTTTATATTTGCTCGGGAAGATTATTTAGAACGGGTCACCAAGTTCATATCGTCGCTCCTAATCCCGTGATGCTTACTCTGGCCGTCAAGGTGAGCCCTTGTACTCCAAGTTCTCAACCGCATACAGCCGTATCGTCTGTGCAGCTTTCGCCTCAGCGCCACAATAATTCACTGCATCTTGGCCAGAAGTCAGTTTTCTACCTGTTTCCAAGTCCATCGTCGGCGGTCGTTCACTATTCCACTCTCTACTTGACCGTCACATCCTCTGAGGTCTCCATGTCGATGTTAATGGAGAAAATGACTCCCATGCGTAGAATGAAACCTCGCCTGCTGCACGCCACAGCGTCTATTCAATTGATCGCGCTGCGGACGCGCGCCAAGATCCGGAGAGCACACTTGTCACGCACCTCATCCTTCGTATTTCTCTCACTTGGGCAACTCTCAGCCCTCGCTTCATAGCCTCCCCGCTGATAGAGCGTGCGACAGGGGCTTCAAACACTACACCGACTTTGTGGCGGACTCGCACTGATTAGCTGGCCCAGGATGAGCGGCAAGGCGTCGGCGTACCCGCGCTCGAACGTGCTGGTCCTCGGGTCGAATTCGGTATACAGTCTTGTGCCGTCGACACTCATAGCGCAGGCGGACGCGTTGCTGGATAGGCACCGGCTGGAGGAGGCCGTGGACCTGGCGGACAGGCAGCTGAGGAAGCTGCAGGGGAGGGTGACGGTCGGGCCCGAGGAGGTGCGTGGTGCTCCGCATCGGTGTGTGCGGGTGACCGAGCTGCGGCAGGCGGACGAGCTGCGCTACGTGTACCAGCGCCTCGGCTTCCAGTGTCTCGCGGAGACGCGGTTCGACGACGCAGGCCGGCACTTTTTCGCCGGCCACCTCGACCCGCGCGTGCTCATCCGCCTCTACCCAAGCCTCTGCGGCGCGCTCTTTGACGAAGACGAGACCATCGACGTCTTCTCCGGCGTCGCGGAGCACATGCCGCCGGAGGACAGCATCGACGACATCAGTGAGTCGCGCGCTCTCCCCGCCCCCCCCCCTTGCCCTCCCCGCGCGCTTCCTCTTCTCACCCGCACCCCAATGCGATCTCACCGCTCCTCTTTGCCACTCTTCTCGCACTCTCTTTGCCCCTTCCCGCCGGCGCGCGGCCTTGACTTGACACACACACCCCCACTTCGCGCGCATGGGTGGTCGGGGGCTGACGCGCAGTTCGCACGAACCTAGTCAGGAACTACTCGCCGCACCTCGCGCCGAACACGGCCACCGCGCCCGCCGCCGTCGAGCTCCGCGCCGTCCTCGCGCTCGCCGCGCACGACATGCTCCGCGCCTTCCTCCGCAAATGGCGCGGCGCGCGGCGCGAGGGCGCCGCGCGCGCGAACCAGGTGAGCGCCGCGCGGTGGTGTTCGTCGGTGCGGGGCTGACGACGCGCCGCAGGCGGTGGACACGGTCCTCGCGCGGCTGTACGCCGAGTCGGGGGAGACGGCGGAGCTGCTGGCGCTCGTCGAGGGCCCGAACGACGTCGTGCTGGGCGAGCTCGAGCCGACGCTCGTCCGCGGCGCGCACTTCGACGCGCTGTGCCGGCTGTACCGCGCGCACGGGCAGGACGCGCGGCTGCTTGATGTGTGGTCAAAGTGGGTGCGCCGTCGGACGTTTGCCGGGACGTGAGGTCTGAGCGCGCCGCGTAGATTGGTCACAGGCGAGTGGGCCGACGGGGACGTGCGCGACCCGCTGTCGAGCATGTTCGCGCTCCTCGCCGAGAAGCGCGACAGGGCGCTCGCGCAGCGGTGGGGCCTGTGGCTGCTCAAGCACGACCAGGACAGGGCGATGAAGGTACGGAGGCGGGCTGTGGCCTGTGGACGGTCTCGCTCACGGGTGCATCGCAGCTGCTGCTCACTGTGGGGCTCGGAAAACGCTCCGCGAAGGGCAGCACCGCGGACGAGTCCGCGCTCCTGCAGCGGATCCAGGAGGCCGACCCCGGCGCGGGGACGCAGTTCCTCGAGAACCTCGTGCTGAACCGGCGGAACGCGGTGCGCCTCCCTGTTTCTGCCCCTGTGCGCCGCCTGACGCCGTCCAGGACCCGGACTGGCACGACCAGCTCGCACACGTGTACGTCGACCAGCTGCTCGCGTGCCTCGCCGACGAGGCGACGTCCAAGCTCTGGCGCGCCAAAGGTGCGTCCGCGCGCCCCGCCCCGCCCCGCCCGTGCTGAGGCTGCCCGCGCAGCGGCGGCGTTCGCGTCGAGCAGGACCGACGCGCCCTACCTCGCGTACTTTGCGGCGACGACGCCCGACTCGGACGCGAAGCGCACGCGCGTGCGCACGCTGCTGTTCCTGCAGGGCTCGGGCCTGTACGCGCCCGCGCGCGTGCTGCCGC
>KN840502.1:2276-22680 GCA_000832265.1 Phlebiopsis gigantea 11061_1 CR5-6
GCTCGTCGTCGCGGCGCGCGGCGAGCGGCCCCAGGCGGTGTTCCGACAGGTGCGTGCTGCGCCGCTCTACGCACGCGAGCTGACCCCGGGCGCGCCAGGCCGGCGACGCGGCGGTCCTGCTCGAGTACGGCGAGATGACGCTCGACTTCCACCTCCGCGCGCGTGTGCACGCCTTCGAGCAGGCGCTGGAGGCGCACCCCGTCGCCGGCGTGCGCGCGACGGCGCCGTGCATCCGCTCCACGATGGTGCGCCCCCCGCTCGCTCGTCGTCCCGCCCTGACGCCGCGCGCAGATCCACTTTGACCCGGGCGTCGTCTCGCAGCGCGACGTCCTGCACGCCCTCGTCGCCGTCGAGCGCGCGCTCCCGGACACGATGCGCGAGCTCGTGTTCCCCGGGCGGCGTGTGACGTTCCCGGTCGTGCTCGACGACCGCTGGAGCCGCGACGCGCTCGAGCGGTACGCGCGCTCCGTGCGCGACGAGGCGGCGTACCTCCCGAGCAACGTCGAGTACCTCGCGCGGAACAACGGGCTCGCGGGCGCGGAGGCCGCGCTGCGCATGCTCGTCGGGACGGACTGGGTGCGCGCCGGTGTGCTCGCTGCGGGAACCCTAGCTGACGCGACGGCGGTCGCAGCTTGTGTTTGGCGTCGGCTTCTACCTCGCGTGTCCGTTCCTGGTCCCGGTGGGTCCCCCGTGCCGACGCCTCGCGAAGCCGCGCTGAGCACGACGTGCAGATCGACCCGCGCTGCCGGCTCGTCGGCCAGAAGATGAACCCGTCGCGCACCTACACCCCCCGCGTACGCCTCCCTCCGTGCTCGCTTGCCTCCCACTCACCCGTCCCGGACGCACAGGGCGCGCTCGGCATCGCCGGCCCCGTAGCCGCAGTGTACCCCATCGAGTCGCCCGGCGGGTACCAGCTGTTCGGCCGCACGCTCCCGCCGTGGCAGACGTGGGGGCACGGCGCCGGGTTCGCGCCCGCGCAGCCGTGGCTGCTGCGCCCGTTCGACCAGGTAGGCGTCCCCTGTGCCCCCTCGACTGGCGGCTGACAGCGGCGGCAGGTCGCGTTCAGGGCCGTGTCCGAGGCGGAGTACCGCGCGCTCGAGCAGCAGTTCGACGCCGGGCAGTACGTGTTCGAGGTGCGCCCCCCCCCCCCCCNCCCGCTCTCGTTCGTGCGGCGTGTGGACTGGGGTTGTCACCAGATCGAGCCCGCGACGTTCTCGATGGCCGCGTACGATGCCTTTGTCGACGCGCACGCCGACGAGGTGCGCGCGTTCGAGGCGCGCCAGGCCGCCGCGGCCGAGCGAGAGGCGGCGCGGGAGGCCGCGCTGCTGCTGCGATGGCAGAAGAGGAAAGCCGCCGCGGCGGCGGGAGAGCTGGACCCCGCGGCGTATGCGCTCGGTGCGTGCGTCCGTGACCCGCCGACAGACCCCGCTCACGGCGCTGCAGACGACGCGGCCGCGAGCGAGCACGCCGTCAAGTCGTCGCTCGCGGCGACCGTGTGGAAGGTGCGCTGTGCGCCCGGTGACGTCGTCGCCTCCGCAGACGACGTCCTCGTCGTGCTCGAGGCGATGAAGACCGAGGTGAACGTCCCTGCCGGCGCGGAGAACGTGGGGCGCACTGTGCGTGGGTTTGGGAGGGACGTGCGCCCCGGGGGGCTGGTACAGGCCGGAGACGTACTCGTCGTGCTTGATTGAGAAGGACCTGAATCTGTATACTCACGCTGGAGGCCCAAGGTTCCGTGGCGTCCGACGGTGTGACGTTAGATGGTTGACGCTGTATTGGGCATATGTTCAAGAACATATCGCCGGCGCACCGCACACACAACGAACGTGGATTAAATATCTGAGAGTGCTACGGCATGTACACAGGCGGCGGCTCCTGCGTCGCCACGCTCGGCGCGAACACCGACCCTCGCGCCCGCGCCCACTCGCGCACCCGCTCCCTCCCGCCTGCGTCTCGCGTTCCACCGCCGGGCACACCCGCGGGGTTCGACACGGCTGGTCTGAGCGCAGCGCCGGGGCCGGGCCCAGCCATCGAGCCGCCGCCGCCGCCCTCGAGCAGCGCGGGCACTGCGACGGCGGGGGGCAGCAGTGAAGCATTCGAGGGAGCAGAGGTCGGGCTCGACGCCGCGGCGGAGAACGGACCTGTGCGAGGGCGGCGTGAGTGGTGCGGTCAGGAGAGCGGCGGGGGACGCACGGGTGCGGGTCTCGGGCGTCGGGGCGACGTACGGCGTTGCCCTGCGCTCCGCGTCGAGTGCGCGCCGCGCGCGGCGGCGCACCGTGCACAGCGCAAGGACGGCGAGCGCGGCGCAGACGATGCAGGGTATGAGCACCGCGGGCAGGATCGTCCGCAGCGCAGGCTTTGACGGGGAGGAAGCACCGGTGGGCTGCGCTCCCGCCGCGCCTGTCGGGTTGGCGGCGTTTGCGCTGGAGGACGAGGCGGCCGACGAGGATGCGTCCGGTGTGCCTCCCGCCGCGGGGACGTAAGATAAAAAATCGAAGGAGAACTCCGTCCAGGTGTGGCCGATGGTGGACCCGGGGATGTCGACCACGAGCGTGTGTGCGCCGTCAGGCAGTGTCGGCGACTGGAAGCAGAGCTGGCGGGACGTGTACGCGCTGGAGGGGACGTTGGTGTAGGTGACGGGAGCAGAGACGTCGATAGTGTACGTCGAGACGGCGGTGTTGTTCGGTGGGATGCTGCCGTACACTGCTACCGATGTGCCTGCCGGTGATAATTGAGTGCAGGTCGGGGAGGAAGGTGAGCAGGGGCACACCACGGAAAGTGAACTGGAAGCCAGCGTTTGGGTTCCCGGAAACCGACACCGTCCTACGAGGTCGAGTCAACACAAGTGCTGCCCGGATAACAGACCACGCACCGGTTGTAATCCGTCCCTTGTCCCGGTTCACTGTACCAAGCCGTCGTATAGTCGATCCGTGGATCTCTATCGTCCACAACAACCGCTCCTGCCTGCATCTCAGTGGCCAAGACGCGTGGGACGAGCCACCCCCCAACGAAGCCCAATATATCGGCCGCGGTGGGCGCCCTCAGACAATGTTGACAGGCGTGGGGTTTCATACAAAGCGCGCTGACATTGAATGCAAATACAACGCCGCACCGCAGGGGCGGCATCACTTAAATATGGCGCAACGGACTCCTGGCCCCGCGCCCTACGGCCTGTACACCGGCGGCGGCTCCTGCGTCGCCACGCTCGGCGCGCCCACCGACCCTCCTGCATATGCCCACTCGTGCACCCGCGCCATCCCGTCGCCACCGCCGGGCGTTGGCACGGCCGTAGGGCTGGACGCGAGTGTGGGGCTGACGACGGCGGTCGGGCTTGGCGCAGCGCCGGGGCTGAGCTCGGCCATGGAGTAGCCACCGCCGCTGGGCAGCGCGGGCAGGGCGCTCGAGAGGGCAGAGGACGAGCTCGAGGGCGCCGAGGTGGGGCCCTTGAGTGTGTGCGGCGTGCTCGGCGGGGCAGAGCCATATGTGGCGGCGAAGAACGGGCCTGCACAATGCGTCAGTGGGGGAGCGACGAGCAGAGCAGGGGACGCACGAGCGCTGGTCTCGGGTGCGTGGGGCACCGCGCGGCGCATGCGGCGGCGCATCAAGACCAGGGCGAGGGCGAGCAGCGCGATGCAGACGATGCACGGCACGAGGACCGCGGGCAGGATCGTCCGGAGCGCAGGCTTCGACGCAGATGACGACGCGGTGGTCTGTTCCGCTGCCGCGCCGGTCGGGCTGACAGCGCTCGAGCCAGAGGACGACGCGCTCGGCGACGACGCTCCCGCGGATGAGTTCGAGGGGGTGTAGGCCAGAAAGTCGAAGTAGAATTGCGTCCAGTCGTGGCCGATGGTCGACTCGGGTATGTCGACGACCAGCGTGTGTTCGCCATACGGCAGCGTGGGGGATTGGAAGCAGAGGTGGCGCGACGTATACACGCTGGACGGAACGTTGGTGTAGCTTACAGGCGCGGAGAGGTCGACGATGTACGTCGAGACGGCAGTGTTGTTCGGCGGGATGCTTCCATACACTGCTATGGACGTGCCTACCCGCGATATCTGAGTGTAAAGCGGAGGGGGAGGTGAGAGGGATGCATACCATGGAAGGTAAACTGGAAGCCCGCATTCTGGTTTCCCGACACCGAGACTGTCCTGCACGCAAGCTGGAATTGAAGCAAGCGCTGCTGCGCAGATGACAAAGAGCGTACTGGTTGTAATCCGTCCCTTGGCCTATGACATCGTTGTACCAGTCCGTCGTATAATCTATCTGCGAGCTCCTGTCATCGACAACGACAGCTCCGGACTGCATCTCAACAGGTCAACGTCTCGGGCGTTGGCATGCGAGTGGGATGAGGAGAAGTCGAGCCATCCGCCCATGCGAGCTATGCAAAACCCGGTATATCTGCGGTGATCGCCATCCTCGGTCGCGGACAAACGTGGTTGATGGCAATATGACCTCCCGATGAGCGCATCGCAAGGGCTGCATCAAAGACGTATGATTGCAGCTCTCGCCCAAATGAGACGGCTCTCGCACGCCCGTACTCGTCCCAGAGAAAGTTTCGGATGGCAGTCCGGGTCAAGTATAAGAACGAACCTTTCACCGCACACGATGTCTCTCCCCATCGCTCAACGCATCCATGACGGCGCCACCACGGAAGCAGTACGCGTGGCGTCGATGCGGAGTCTAGTGTGAACGAGCAATGATGCATTAATGATGGCCAGAGACGAACCCACCCGGTCACAGTCTTCGGACGCGGCGGCCGACCCGCCGCGCATGGCATGCCCGGAAGCTATGATAATCTTTGAGCGAGATCCTCCGGTTGCAGTTTTGCGAGTAAAAACCTCGTCGATAACGTCGACCGCGCGCGTGAAACAAGGTCCAAGGAGAGTCGCATCAACGTCGCAATTGATTGAGGTTCAAGTGCATTTCGCTCTCATATGAATGGGCAAGCGTGTAGCAGCGATAGTGAATAGGTGTGGTATTTTCGTGGTGCTCGATGGTAAACGTAGAGAAGGAAAATGCGAGGTCGGCAGCGCTAAGCGTCGGGACACGTGGCAGAATTAGGACCCCGTGCACCACAGAGCGTCGCCTCGGGGACATCTTGCAGAGCCATGCATGCACCGAATATAAAACGTCCCCCAAATTCGAGGTCAAAATTGTGTTAGTTATGGAAGACTAGACCCATGTACACTTATTCTTTTCCAGATCCAGAGTTCCGGTATCCTTGGAGTGACCTGAATGCAACGTCAGGTTCTGTGAAAAGTGACCTGTGTAGCATAAGTGACCTATCCCAGTGCTTAGGTAAATGAAATTTCTGCTATGAAAAAAGTCATCTCATGTGCAGTAAATGCTACATAATTTGGGAAGACGGTCAGCAGTTTCCGGGCTTTCAGCTGACCGGAGTTCGTGTGACTCGAGTTCGTGATACATAGATGATACATGATCTGTCTGTGCCTATTCTGGTATCACTGCCATATATGCGTGGGAAGGATTCGTGTAAACGGGTCGTTTAAGCTCGCCTAGAGAGTTTATGCAAGCCGTGAGATTCGTTCAGTATCAATTTGTGATTCAGACGAGCAGCCTTTCAGACCATGCGGTCTTGGATGATCACTCAAGTAGCTTGATATAACACGATTTGTGAAACTGAGCTCGTTAGGCTAGAAGTTCAGCAGTCTACTCATTTAGGCTACTCAACTCTCGGCATCGGAATCTTGAGCACCTGCCAAATTGGGCGAGAAGTGCCGCAACTCTCGCGCTTATGACCGCGTGGCTGTGACATCATCACCCGATAATCCCATTTCCTCACAATTTTCTCGTCCTTTGCTGGTTCACTGACTAGCTGGTCCACAATAACTCGGTAAGATCATCTACAGCTTTATGTGGAGAAGCTGTGAACTCTAGCCAAGGGTATTCACGGCTTAGCACAGTGAGATCGAGGCTTGTCATCAAATCGCGAAGAGATATAGGCAAAACTCACTCACTCATCCCCGTCTACTCTAGCTGTGAGTGATACTGTACCAACCAAAGGCCTTTATCCGTAAGTGGCCTCTAAATCACTCTTCTTCCGCTGAAGTATCCCCACCGCCAGCGGCTGCCTGTAGGTTCGTGTTAACGTGATAAGTACCACAAACGACTCGGTTTTGATGTTGCTACCAGGCTCACTTGTACAGGCTGAACTCTTCTGAGACACCAAATGGCGGAAAGCGCGAGACCGCTTTGCCTCGTCCGAGGTTCCATAAGTAAGATTCCTCTGCCATCTTCTCGGACGACCGAGCTCTGAAACGCGGTCGTTTCTAGACATTGACGAGTTCTTCCATGGTACTTGGCTCCCTCTTTCGCTCGTCAACGCACTCATTTCGCGCGATAGTGCCCACCGTTGTGCGTCCTGGGGAAACTCTTTCCTCTACTCACTTCGAGCGCCGCGCGGGAGGAAAAGGCGCGAACCAGGCCTCAGCAGCAGCCAAGGCTGGCGGGCGCGTGAAGCTCATCGGCGCAGTTGGCGACGATGGGGGATGGCTACGAGATGGGATGGCACAGGCGGGGGTAGATGTCGACGACGTCTTCGTTTCTAGAGATGTAGGTGGACCGTGTCATAAAAGTCACGGACAAGCTGACGAACGATCTAGGAGCCGACTGGGCGGGCGATCATTCAACTTACACCAGAAGGCGAAAACTGCATCAGTCCGTCGTCCCTGTTTATGATATGAGTTCCACCACACTCACGGGGCCGCCACAGTCCTCCACAAAGGCGCAAACTACCTCACCGCGCCGCTTACTCTCTCGTTCCCGCCCCAGGGGCTCGCCTACACACACCTCCTGCTGCAAAACGAGATCCCGTGGGAGTGCACGCTCGCATACCTCCTGCACGCCCGCCAGAGCGGCGCGACGGCGGTCTGGAACCCTTCGCCGATGCCGAGCGCGGCGCAGCTGCAGGCGTTCCCGTGGAACCACCTCGAGTGGCTGCTCGTGAACGAGGGGGAGGTCGCTGACCTCCTCCGCGCGCTCGGCGGCGCGGGCCCTGCCCTAGCAGCAGTGGAAGAAGAAGACGCGGACAAAGTCGCGCACGCACGACGTCTCCTCTCGGCGCTGCACGCGAGCCCGTTCTTCGCGCCGACGCTCAACGTCGTGTGTACCCTCGGCGGCGCGGGCCTCGTCGCGCTCCTGCACGGGAGCCCCACGGGCGCGGGCTTCGAGACGGTCCACGTCCCCGCGGCGACGCTCGACGGCCCGGTGCGCGATACGACGGGCGCGGGCGACTGCTTCACGGGGTACTTCGTGGCGGGCCTCATGGAGGAGGGCGTCGCATCCGGGCTTGGGGCGAGGGTCAGCAGGGCGGGGGTCGTACGTGCTCTGGAGCGCGCCGTGCAGGTCAGTCCCGCCTTCTGGATATGTACAGTGGCTGATGGGGCGGCAGGCGGCGGGCCTGTGTGTGCAGCGACCGGGTGCGGTGGAAAGCATTCCGCGGAGGGAAGAGGTTGATGAGCGACGCACGGCTCTACAAAATATGTAGGAGTCCATGTGCTACATACTCGAGCTTAACAGGGATTTGTTATGCATATTATCTGCGGAATACGCAAGAAAGCTACGCTGCGATCCAATACATCAACGAAGACAACGCTGAGCAGGTAACCCGGACGACACCCGGGTCGGAGGGCGGCGTCAGGGACTTGGCTATTTTTCCATTACACAAGGGCAATGGGCTTCGTTGCATAAGTGATATCATCGTCCCATGCCCCCGAATAGCAAAAACCAGCGGACCTTCCGCCGATACGCCTGTGGGTGCTTTGCCCCCCATCCGCGCATGAGCGCGATGAAGTCACACCCCGGGCGTGCGCCTTTGGTGACGGTGTGCACGGCCTAGATGCGGGTGTTCATTTCGAGGAAGAAGAATTGCGCGTTCGATACGTCGACGAGGAACTCGACTGTGCCTGGGCGGGGCTAGCTGTAGTTACGAAGAAGCCCCACTGTCAGTTAACGACCGCTCCAGATATCCCCAAGAGATCTATATAAGAGAACACACGTATTTTATCAGCACATGCGTATACCCTTGCCTACCAATCGATGCCAAGGCGAAGGAAAACCTGAACCACTAAAATAATTGAAAGGATACACCGCGGACTTACGGGTAGCTTGAAGCAGTGATAAGTAGTTTTTCCCACCAATGAACGCGTCTTTATATGCAAACTTTGAGCAATGAGCATGCATAAATGCAATGAAAAGACGATATTATTGCAACACAACTAGTAACGGCCAGCTGCTAACGGCATTGTTCTATTTGAAGCATCAGCAGCGAATCATGATACAATCATAGTCCATGTCACACGCACCTTAAAAGTAACAAGTTTTGCTCGCGGTAGGCAATGTTCAGACGTTGGCCCAGGTCCATCTCACGAATTTTGTTTCTTTCCTGCACATTTGACAAACGAAGCACCGCCAGCTTCCTGACCTCCAGTGCAATGACGCCGGAATCAAAGTCCACATCCCCGACCTCCTTCACCACCACCCAATATTCGAGCGCTGCGACCCCCACCAACGCGAACGGGCTTGAAATCAAGTCGTCCGCGCAATCGAGGCTCGTCAGCTTTCGATCAAAATCGATGTGCACATTGGTCTCCGGCGGCTCGGGCTCGTCCCGCCCTACCGGTCTCTGGATGCTGATGGTGCCTTTAGAAAGCTGCAGCGTACAGCCGCGGATGACATAGGGCGAGTGCCAGTACCAGAGTGGCATGCACACACTCCCGCGTGTCGACCGCCAGCCCCCGACAGTGTATTTGTGCAGAACGTCGCTTCGGGCGTAATTGCGCTGCGAGCTCTCGGTGGAAGCCGCGCTCTGCATGACCTCCTCCCAAGTCGGACGCCACCATCGTTGGGCGGAGGTCTGAGCGGACTTGTCCCTTGCGCGTGAAGGGATGTCGGGCTGCTCCCTGGACGCTAGCTGTAGCTTGGGAGCTCCAAGCCTGAATTTCCGGCTCCACCGTGACGAGGTGAAAAGGTACGGCTCAGGATCGTGTGGCATTGGACCCAAGTCTCCCTGTGTATACTCCCCTGCCAGCTTGGCCGGCAGCAAGCTCTCGAATGTCTTGCTCTCTGCTTGCGGAGATGGTTCGTGGAGGAGCAGGTCGAGCCGCTCGTCGCTCGACAGCGTCTGGACGAGCGAGGCCCAGGCGTCTTCAGCGTCCAGGTCCTCGTTGCCTTCGTGTTCGAGGTACTTCTCCGGCTTGTGCCTAGGCAGGAGGTATGCGAGCGCCGCGACGCGGTCGTATGGTTTCTTGTCTGCATACCCTGGACGTCGGCGCATCGCTCGAAGGAGGTCTCGGAAGAGCGGCTCCGCAGTTGAGACGCCAGCGAACACGTCGCGCAAGCCAAGATCCCGCTGCGACTCGTGAAGACGCTCCATGAAGTATCGACCGTCCCACTCCGAGCATCGAGCCGCAGTGAGCCCTCCAGGAAGCCAGTTCAGACAAGTCTCCTGTAGCGTCCATGCACGGTTGAGCCAATGGAACTGTGAATCTAGCAAGTGTCGACGAAGGTCGAATGGTCGTCCAGGCCGTTGAAGTAGACGACCGTCGTCTGGTAGCGATCATGCCGGTACACATAGCCCAGGACCGGCACATCAAGCTCCCACTCCTCTTGGCGAACCGTCTCCGTGAGCGGATCGTTCGGTTGCCGGAGACAGAGGACGTCGAGGAACACATACTCTGCGCCCATGTTGAGGAGTTCGATGCGGATCTGCTCGAGGTTCACGCCCTTGGGTAAGGGCACAGGCCATTGCTTTCCGTTCTCACTAGTCAAGACGTCATGTCTCTCAGTGACGTCCACCCAGCTGTGCGACACCCCCCACACGTTTTCAGGCACGGTGCCCGGGCTCGTGGACGGGAGGATGCTCATCGGCACAACGCGGTTGCTGTACAGATCCCATACGCGGCGCGGGGGAATCTCTGTATCGACGATGCGGTCGCCGCTCTGGGGGGCCTGAAGGTAATGGATCGGATCCCGGAGCTTGTTCCTCGTCGACTCCAATGCGTAGTGACGCATGTCCATGTCTTCGACCCGGCGGTCGCCCATCAGCGCGTCCATCTCCCAGAACGTGTACTCGCCAGACGCAAAGCCGGCCCACCGCGGGCGCAGGTGGCCGTACGCCGTCCCGACATCCCAATCGGGGGGAACGCAGCTGTAAAAATGACGCTCGAGGTTGGGCGTGAAGGCGACCGAGGTCCCGAAGATGTTGTTCAGGTATGCGAGCATTTCCGGCGCGCTTGACGGCAGAGTGTCAGCTAGCTCTGACGGGATCGCGAAGGGGCTAACATGGGTGCGCTGGAGAGGTGTATGGGGATATGTCGATGTAAACTGGGAGCAAAGTGTGTGGTGAGGAAGCGGAATTCCAGGATCCCGGGGGATTAGAAAAGGAGTTTTATGTGAGCCATCTACTGGCAGTAACTCTTGCGCAAGTACGATGTGCCATAGGTTTGTTCTTCGCAAAATGACCTTCGACTCCAGCTCAGCGTTCGGGTCTTGATTCCAATTTCGAATGTTAAGAGGACCCAGCGAACGCGCATGGTCGATATTCCAATCAAAGTCGTCAAGATTACAGCCGCCGACCAGAAAATCATCGAACGATGTAAAATCCGTTCTGGCGGTTGAACCAAGATGTAAAAACGTGTTCTCTTGATGAGCGTTCTCACCGTCGTGATGAATAGCGCGGGAATCAGAGCCAATAGCAGCGACTGCGCCTGGAGAGACTCCAAGTTCACAAGAAGACTCGGAGTCGTAGATTGTGCCAACAGGCGAAGATGGTCGTTCGGCAGCAGCTCCGGGTGTGGTGTCGAAGTTCACGACTACTCGAAGACTACTTCCCGAGGATGGCTCAAGGGACTTGTTCTTGTGGCGCTGCTAGGATTCAGATTTAGAAGCCTAATCAAGACTACCCAGTCCAGTAGAAACTTACGAAAAGGCTTTCTAACTTGGGTAGCCTCATGACCGCTTCTCCAATTCGAGTTGATGAGGTGGTTTGAGTGGTAACGCGGTAACGTCTGGCTGTGACAGTCGCTGGGAACTAGCGACTGTTCACAAACAAGTTCAAACCCAGATGCGATGTCAACTTGGTTCGGCGCCCTGTATGCAGTGACATTTTCCACATACACCAACGACGCGGCCTGGTATCTGGCCTCAGATTGTACAGCTTGAATTGGTCCGTATTGCCTCCATGTCGAACGGAATTCGTACTCAATCTGCGCTGATAGCTATGGAACAAGCGTAAGCTCATAGAAATGCTGGGCTGGAATGGGCTGAGTAGAAAGATCTCTTACCAGGCTCAGGCTGTACCCGAAATATGTGTAACCTCGTTTGGCTCTGACCGTTTTGTAATTGGCCACGCGAGCGGAGAGAGCGCTTTCTCACGTGATATAGGCGCGCACCATGCAAACGCGCAGTCGTCGAACTTCGATTCGATCTCAACATGGACGACGAGGAAATACTTGTGAGTACGTGTATTCAAATATAAATTGAATTTGGTTGGCCAGAAACCGTTGTGCATTCAGATCATCTCACGACTAAACGATTAGATCACTGTTTCATAATGAAAGGTTAAGCAGCATACGACCATGAAAGTTTGAAGACTGGATGGCGATATTATCGTTAGACAGGTATGAAGACGCCGTTGTAGACCCCGAATATATTCTTGTACTACACGTATGGTGGAGGTAAGTCTTCTACGCCCAACGTGGCGTCTTGTCTGATATTTCTACCGCTACGCTGACTCCCGTTCGTAGAATTCTCCCCTGAGAGCGGCCGCGCTCGCTCTATGATCTTTCGAACGAGGCTTGGTGGAGACGTACCAACCCTCCTATCCATGAAGTGCTCTGTAAATGGCGAGAGAATAGGGCTCGCTGTTGTCACAGTCTGGGATGTATCAAGGTGACCTATTTCATACTCGTCAGCAGTCGGAAACTGATGCGAGACAACAGTTCATTCCCCCAACCTTCCTCACGAGGAAACGAGCTGGGCCGTTTCCTTCGGGGCAGGCCAGCTGTCCCACAGAATGACGTCGTCTGATGCCGGGCCGGGGAGGCACGGAGGGGCGTTTATCAAGAAGTGGACGCCCGCGTGACAGAGAAGTCACATAAGGTTTGATAGAGGGCGGGGCGCGCGGGCTGAGGGCGCAGGAGCTGGAGCGCGACCCCAGCATCAAGTATACATATCTTAGAATAGTCCCTGTTATGTAAATGCGACAGTAAGATGAAAAATGAACTACTTGTGCCACAGGGTTGATTATTAGATCATTTGATTTATTTAACGGCAAAAATTAATCACTCATCCAGGTTTGAACCAGCAACCCCTTCGTTACACACATACACCGTTGGCTGTAGCCACTCCACCACAGAACCTCACACTCTCGTCAAGGGTATTGGCTAAGTGTACTGATTTGGACTCAAGCCCAAGCGATTTTATCACTCCTGCTCCATTTACTACTGCTCAGCTATCACACATTAGTATGGGAACAGTATATGGAATACTTTGTAGCTAAATATAAGCAGGAATGTACTACTTTAAGAGGGATGTCAAGGGTGGAGGCGCGTCACGGCCGTATTTGGAAAGGGCGCGTCATACACGTGATGATGGCAGGCACCGGATCTGTCACAGCAAGCGCGCTTGGCGGCCTTTGCCGAGAGAGCGCCCGGCCAGGCCAAAGCGCCGGCCACGTCATTCTGTGGGCCAACTGGCTGGCCTTCCTTCGGTGCGCACACCAAAGGATGACTAAGGCTGCTAGGAGTACTATGCAACCCGCGACGGTCATGACAGCGCCAGCTACGGATAGACTGGTCCCGTGGCTAAAAGCTTTCGAAGCGGTGGATGCTAGTGACGTAGTGCTTGGAGTGGCGGTCACGGTGGTAAATTCTACAGATGTTGCAAACTTGGGGACCAATGGGGAATATTGGAGGTAGTCAAACCAGTACGTGGGCCCGCCTGACCCGCAGCTTGCATTGATCACAAGGGTATGCTCACCGTCCTGCAGCTGTGGCGAAAGGAAAAATTGGACGTTATATCGGATATCCGATACAAGTGGTGCAGTGAAAGCAGTGATGGAGGCTGAGTCTATGACGTAGGTGGAGTTACACGCAGGGACAGATGCTCTTGATACTTCCAATGTCCCATAAACCGCAACGCTATTCCCTGACATACAGACTTTTAGATGACGTAATCAGGCAACCGGAAAGAAGAAAAGAATACCGGTGAAATTGAAAGCTACTGTCGCTCCCGCTGGCATATGTGAGCCATGCGTTGTACTATGAACTGGTGAGCCGATAAGCTTCACCGACTCTCCCATATCCGCGCATACCTGTCGTACTCGGCGGCCGTCCCACTAGTAAACCATTGGCTCTCTCCATATATCAACCGCGACAAGTCTGCGTCGTCGACGGTAATCATCCCCATCCTCAAGAATGACGCGAACGAGCGTAAAGTGAATGAGAGACAGGTGGGCAACAGACAGCCTGAGGGAAGACCATACAGGGGAACTGACTTGGGAGTTAAAGGTTTGGTCTTGGGGCTCTGCCAGCCTGCATGATAAATCGGGTCTTTCACTCCAGAAGCCCTACATATTGAACAATCACCGTCTTGAATGCAAGATAAATCCTGTCATACACTTATCATCGCCTGCGACAGTATCTCGCTAAGAGAAACCTCCCCCGTCACTTCACCATTAAAATTTGGATAAATCTTCGAAGACTTCTCGGGGCGCCTCACCGGCACATGCCAGTGGTCATACACCACCCGAACCGAGGCCTATTTGCGATACATTTCCCCGCTAACATAACACAGTTCGTATGTTGTAATCTTCAACTCAGTTGCAAGACGCGCCCATGTGCTATCCTATACGATGCAGTTGGTGATCTGCAATGCATTGACCATTGTTTGCATCTAGCTGGTGGAGGAGATAGTAGCGTTCGCTGAGGATATTTGAACAATATCATACCGTAATGCGGAGGGCAACGCGCACAACGGGTTCAGATTACTTGAATCAGATTCGGGTCGTTTCCATCTCGCAGTTATGCTTCGTCTGTATGGTGTGATAGATCGTGCCATTTAAGCTTCGAAGCTTAAAAGTGGACACCGCCCAAGCCCGTGCGGTACCTACTTCTTCTTCGTTCCAGCGCAAAAGTGGACAGGAAACAGTCGCTGTCTGATCACAAGATCCAATTGGAAAACCGCATACATGATGTGTACCGACGCGAACCTGAAATACCTTCAACGAGTCCATGGCTGTCATAGTAAGAAATGGAAAGAAAATGTCCCTGAGTAGCAGAAGAACGTCACTGGGGGGTAGCAAGACAGGAATACAAGTATATATGCACAGGGGAGTGACGCGGTTGATGCGCACAGGAACGCGGCGCTCAAGAGTCGCTGCCGGACTGGACGCACTTTGCGCTCGTGGGGCAGTTCGTCTGCGCGGTGTTCTGCAGGGCGCCGCTCTGTAAAGAGGAGGGGGGAGTGGTCAGATAGGGCTCGACAGCGGCGGGGGACAGGAATGCGTACAAAGTCCCAGGTGCAGGCGCCGCCCGCGTAGGCGCATTGGTAGCCGGTGAACTGGTTGATGAGCACACCGGTGTCGCCGTTGTTGTCGTGCGGGCACGAGCAGCCCCCGGTGGTGCTGCAGGGCGCGGAGCTCGGACAGTTGGTCTGGAATGTGTTCTGCAGGGCGCCGGTCTGGACACAGCGGGGGTGAGCAACGCCGAACGAGCACAGTGGCTAGCCAGGGCAGACCTTGTCGTCCCAGGTGCACGCGCCGCCCGCGTAGGCACACTGGTAGCCGGGGTAGACGTTGATGAGCACACCGCTGTCGCCGTTGAGGTCTGTGGGGCACTCGCAGTCGCCTCCGCCGCCGTAGCACGCGAAGGCGACGGTCTGGCCCGTCAGGCGGCGGTGCAGGTCTACATTCGGGCTGCGAGCGACATTGCGCGCCGCCGCCGCGGCGAAGAGAGAGGCGAGAGAAAGTGCGGTGGTGAAGGAAACCATTGCGAAATTCGATCGGTCGAGTAGCAGAGTGAAGTCAGCTGTGTGCTGGTGGGCTCGAGTCGGGAGGCTTGAGGTGCTGCAGTCCCCGCCGCGATATTCAGACCTCTTATACGCCTCCATACCGCCCGACGGTACAGCCAGATTCCCGAGGTCGGACGCATGGCGGTCCCAACTCTCCCGGACAGCGTCGTGAGCGGACGATCCAGGTCTGGTAAACGGAGCTAGAACACATTCCCCGCTGTTCAGGCAGCTGCCAGGTGTCATTCAGTGCTGACAGTCATGTGCCTGGGCCTCCAATCGATGTGTCCCTGCGCAGACAAAGGCGGTGCACGCGCGAGCGCGGTATGCAGGTGTGTGTTCATTCCAGACCGCGCAGAGAGATATCGGGTAAGCCTCGCATGTCCGACTGTCCGACTTGATCATTCCGTGAGAGCCGCCGCCGCCCATGGAGTCCTGGGTGCAGTTTCTGGGTGCGCTTACGTGTGCAATGCCCCGGCGGACGGATTATGACGGGTGTACGGGATGTCGTGCTTCTACTTGCGGCAGTCCGACGGCCACTGCGTCGTTGTACGCCGTGTGCACTTCGTTGTGCGGTACGTCTGGCCTACGTACGGAGTCGCATAGCTAATCAGACTGGGACAATAGGGTGCAACTTTGTCTGAGAGATCAACTGTTCGCCGGGCTCAGAAGCGCTTCAGCCGCCTGGAATAGGTCGAACGTGTGAGAAGCGCTTCAGTCGTATCCCTACAGAGTACGTACGCTGGCTTTTTCATGTGTGTTCACTCTCATCTCTTCCAGATCCCTCAGCCTTACTCCGTCCGTGCTATCGCCGTGCCATCTAGCTGCGGTTCTCTCTTTAAGGCCTCATGGCTGAGAAGAGATACGGACGAACAGCAATCAACCCGAGGACGGCTGTTCCCGAATAAATCGCTCGACAGTCGATTTTGAATGACGAGATGGGGAGAGTTGGGAGTAGTAAGGGCCGCTTGGCGAGGTACCGGGAAGGATGAATGGTAAGAGTAACGATACGAGCCTACAATGGCCTTCAGCGCATGTGTTGTTCTGGCCGGGCGGAGGCGGGAGCGGCTACATCCAGGAACAGGCCATTGTCGCATCTTCGGAAGTACCGTGCTCGTGGCAGTATCAATTTGACAAGATAGTTGGCCCGACTGCCACACCACCGTATTCAGTCCTACTCATAGCCTAAGAGGACCGTCATCGCTGGAAGTCGTCGAGTTGCATCATTGCTCTTGTCGTCTAGGACACGCAGTGGAGTGGGCCTTTTCGCCTCAGGCACTCAAAGGCCTTCTGTCCGCCGTCGGCCGCGTCCTCGTGGCGCCTGCGAAAAAGGAACGTTGAACGAAGGTTATGCCAGTCTGAGACGCTCGCTGAGAAATTCACGAACCATATTGCCCGCGTCCATCCCCACACGTATGATACCCCGTACTACCGAGGCGACAGTCAAACCTGCTTGATCTGCGGGAAAACAGGCGCCGCTCGTATACAAGGCGCAGTGCCTGAGCACGTCGAAGATAGTGTCGTTCGGCGGGGTTCTAGTGAGGATCGTCCGTCTGCGTGAGCAGCCCAACGCAGCGCAACCGGTCGCCCCGGACCCAAGGCCGTCCCCGCATGCACGTGTGACCAGCGAGACGGAGATGCGCCATTCGCAAGGGCGTCTGCTGTACTTGTCTCGTTCGGATCCTCGACCGGGCCAAAATTAAGGGCTTAACGAGCTTCGTGACAGCGGGACCGGAGGTCGCGCGTTGTGTCCCATTGCTGGGTCCGGCTTCTGCGCGCATCGCTGAGGATGGTAAACGGCGATTAGGCACGGGCTGAACAAGGGAGAGGCGTTAAGCTTTACCTAAGCGGCCGACATGGGCGGTGGGACAGCCCTGGTTCGTCTAGCCGGAACTGCGCTGGACAGATGAGCGATGGTGGTGTTGAATATGATATTACCCACAGGAGTCAACGGACGGGCCGCCTTGCATGGAGGATTAGTACACTGTTCGCGGCTGTGGCGAGAATGTAGGAGAACGGTCTCCAGAGTCATATGAACGGCTGCATATGTAGAAAGTGGTCAGATGGTAGTGCATATAGACGACTGCCAATGTCTTCACCAGAGATTTGGTGTATCACCTACCGATGATAGCACCGACCCGCCCAGGGCACGAAGGCCCCGCCCTAATTGACCGGTATCTTCATCCTACCGGTCCTATAGGGCGTACAGTCGAAGTGTGGCCGGTTCCGTGAATGGCTTTCCCCTCGAAGTGGTACATGAGGAATTACGATAGCGAGCGACGTTCAGGTTGAGGCATCAGGTAATGCTGCTCGACCGATGACTATCTGTCAAGCACCACAAGAGCGGAGGCTAATGAGCGCCGCGTCATTTCAATATCTGTCGCTCACCAGACTTGCCTGGTCGTTTTTTTGTTTTGTTTTCCGCTAGCTCTTTCCGGGTGGGGCTTCTCTTTCGTAGTGCAAATGCCATGAATATGCTGTGGCCATCGGAGCATGACAGTCCGCCGTTGAAATGCATGCATAGCCAGCCGCTTCACGCTCTGTTCGTCAAATAAGTCGATATCGAGGGTTCGGGAGGCGTGTTGCGTCGCCCAGGTGAACGTAGGGTAGTCGTCGCGATAGTTCAAGAGCTAGATAAGAGGCGGGCATTTGGCGCCCCAGTAATGGTTTGGCTCCGTATAACGCCATTTGTGCCATTTGGGAGCAAACTATGGTAACGAAGGTCACCAGACCGTGGTGGATGATCCCTTGGCCTGAACATCACTGCATAAGTCCAATTTGCTGACTTTCCCCCTGAGCCCTGGGCATTGACGACGCGATGACGTACCTTAGAAGACCTTCAAGTGTAGGGAAAGCAACTGGAGAGCGCTGCCCGCTGAAAATGCTACATATGTTTCTCATGATCGGAGTACGGCTGGTAGGCCTGCCTGAGTCCGTGACCACGATAGGACGGCGAACATATTCGTTCAAGGGTTTTAGAAAATCGGCCAGCGTGACATGCGCACCGAATCCGGAAGAAATGAAGGTTAGATTATTCCCACACACTTGTGGGTTAGCCAGGGCCCAGGTATCCGTAGCAGGCACCAGTATTGTCCTACGGAGAAATTGCGTCAGTGCGGAATACAAATTAGAGCGGGAAGCATGCTCACTGTGGGACACAGCCGTGTACGCCGCAAATCACGGTCCATGCTGTGGTTACGGATCAGCTCTGGGCTGCGAGGATTCATGAACCCCTAAGACGACCCCAAGAGCCAAGGGACACACTGGTGGCTGGAGGGTACTCTCTTCAACACGACATCCCGCAGCCAGCTATAACGAGCTTCATGTATTTTCGCTGTTCGTAAGCGACTAGCTGTTCCGCGTACATGCCATACAGGGAGTCTAAATCTGCCCCAGTATGTCGCACGACCTTGGAGTCATGCATATATGCATGCACTGGACGGCATACTCGAACTACCTGTGGGCGTCGAATCAATACAGGTCAAAGACATTTTTCAGAAAACGCACAACACACACATTCGCCCGCATTTACAACAGTTTTAGTTTCTCCTTCAGAGATAGTTAACGACAGCTAGAGTTTGAAAGAACTTCAAAGGAGCACACTGCTTCCGTGACGACTCCACGTGGGCTCACGTGCGCCCGCCCTCCACCGCTGTAATAAACGCTCGCCCGCCTCTCCGCATGCGACACTGCCGCACTTGCGACCATGTCGTGACATTGCCGTCCACACGAGCAACATCTCTCTTTTTCTCCTGAACTTGCACGAGGATGGTATCTGCGGGTGCAAATTGTGGTTGAGTCTGTGCAAATGTGATGAATTTTGCAGTCTTTTGATGATAATCCAGGCACGAACGACCCTGTCGTCGGCCGTTGCTCTTGCACGGATTGGATCAGTTGTCGGGACCAAACACATGTGCCAGCTCCGATAATTAGACCCTGTTGCTCTTGCTCTTGACGACACCACTGCTTCACAGCTTTCCGCGAGTACCGACGCTTCGACGCCCGGCTTTCGTCCTCTCCTTCAATTATCCACTCTTTTGGCCTTCTAATTTATTCATTAACCTCACAATATACCCCATGTCGGAGACGATCATAGTTGACGACTCGAGCTTGGTTGGGCTCGCCTATGCGGGAACATGGACAAAGGGCGGGTCAAGCAGTGAATACAACAGGCGAGCAAAGCTCTTACGTGACTCTTCATGCATTCATGTTCTGATCTGACGGGCTTTGTGGTGCAGCACGACACACGGTACAAAGGATAAAGGAGCGACGGTTACGTTCAAGTTCACAGGTATGTCCCGAAGAGTTTTCGTCGAGTATCACCGTCAAATCTTGGTCTACCTCGCAGGCACGTCGCTATCCGTATACGGTACCATCGAAGTCACCACAGCGCAAGACGTTCCCACCATCACGACCTACAAACTCGATGCCGCCTCCGCCGTCACATACACAGCCCCAGTTGTGTCCGCTGCGCGGTACCACCAACTGTTCTTCCAGTCACCCGTACTAGCAAGCGGGCCACATACCCTAGTGATCACATTTACGAACGCGAATGCGAGAACATATTGGCTGGATTATCTCACCTATTCGGTGGCGGGCGGGACGAGCTCCGTGTCCGTAACACCCTCCGCTGCGGCCTCGCATGCGTCGTCGATAGCTACCCACTCCGCAGCTACCTCTGCGACGGTCTCCAAGGCATCTACTCTGTCGTCCACTCTTTTATCGACGCCTGCAAGCACAAGTGCAAGCTCAACAGCCTCCGCTGCTCCCACCGCAGCCGTCGGCGACTCCAGCAGCAGCACCAGCACCAGCAGCGGCGGCCTAAACACCGGGCTCCTCGTCGCCGCGATCGTCACCCCGCTCCTCGTGTTCCTCCTACTCGGCCTCGGGTTCATCTGGCGGCGCAAACGCCGCTGGCGCCGCTCGGAGAAACACGTCCTGCTGGACGACACCGGTGCGTGACACGCTCATGCTCTCCCCGCTCGCGTGCTGACCGTGCACCCGCAGGCCCCTCCGCGCGCGCGAGCGTGCTGCCCGACGCCGCGAAGGCGATCTCGCCGTTCACGTCCTACCCCGCGCCGCCCGCGTACGCGGACCCCGGCGCGCCGCGCGCCCCTGCCGTGCATCCGCTGAGCACGGCCGCAAGGGAGGGCAAGAGCACGTCGCTGCTGCTCGTCGCGAACCCGAGCGTGACGACCTTCACGCAGCACGCGGACGGCGGCGTGCGTCTTGATGGCGGGGCTGCGGCGCCGGTGCACGAGGACGTCCCGCCGGTGTACGGGCGGTATTAAGGTGTTTACTTCGCTTGGGGTGTACTGTCGGCGAGTGTATGGTAGCAACGGTCTAAGGGGGTGTGACATCTTAGATTGCATTGTGA